>JAYMTH010002295.1:0-12853 GCA_036897465.1 Pelargonium australe
AGAAGTTGTTGAAGCAAGAAGATGTTGAAAAGAAGAAGGACCCCGGATGCTTCGCGGTACACTTTAGGCTCAGATTGGAAATTTGGTCTAAGGGCCTAAGTGATACCAGAGCTGTTGTAAACATCATGCCTTTTTATACATTCAAGAAGCTTGGTGTAGGGTAGCTCAACCAAGCATCCAATGAGGTTGAGCTATTAGATTGTTCGGTTGTGCGCCTTTATGGTGTAACTTATGATTTTGCCGTTACGTGAGGGAACTTTGTCTTTCCGGTTGACTTTGGTGTTATTGATTACGAGTCTAATCTAAGACTACCCCAAGTTTTTGGACGTCCCTTATCGGGTATGGCCAAGGCCCGTATCGATTTCGGACGTGAGCGACTCGAGTTGAGAGTCGATTTAGAGAGTTTATTTTATAATATCTCGCCTTCGAACTGGAAATATGTTGGTGTGCATCCGGAAAGTATACCAGAGTCGACCTCGTAATAATAGGACGGTGAAGTCCGAATTTATCGAATCCACAGGGAACTAGAGAGGGACTCAAAGAGGGACCTTAGTGTTAGTGCGAAGCTAATCTAAAAAGCAATTTAAACAAATTTGGGAGTGAGTGTGTATGCAATCGTGCACATGCAGTGGAACATAGATTGAAAGAGAACAAAATTATAAGTTAAGAGTGAGAACAGATTACGTACTCGTATTGGTTGATGAAGACGTGAGTCGGGATGTAATAGATTTCCACAGTTCGAAGGGGGGTTGCTTTACTTAGTGTAGGCTCAATGATCTAAATTACCTAAGTTGGCTCGGTACCGCTACACATGTAAATGCTCTGGGGTAGTGATGATAAGAACTCCATGAAGTCTATTTACATAAACGGACTTTGCTCAACTCATTCGTTGGCGTAAGAAACTCTGAGTAGTGATGGTAAGAACTCCCTGAAGACAACTTACTCAACGATTCAATCCACTTGAGCTAATCCATGATTAGGCAAAAGCTCATGCTAGAATCTGAAAATGTGGTTGTACATGTCACATTTAGGCATTGCACCCACAAATCATTGAAATTGATCATTTAATGTGAGACCTACACTAAGCAATGAACAACAACGACCCCCTCTCCCTATGATCAACTACATCCCTATCACTTAAGAATTAGTTGACCATTGTAGTGGTGTCACATTCACAAGCTATAACCAACAACATGATTGAAATACTTTGCATTCACCATTAATGAACAACACTCAAATTCAACTGAATAAAAAACAATTTAATTTGCATTCAAGTTTGAAAAATCAGAGTATTCAAACAAATATCCAGCAAGAAAAAAGATCTTAATTGAGCCTAAGCTTCAATATGATCGTTACAAGCCTTCACAACCGAAAGTAAAACAAGTCTAAGCATACAAATGGGAAATGAGATGAAGATTAATGGAAAGAGGCTTGGAAGAGCTCTCTGGACTTCAAAGTGATGTGTGGGAGGGTGGAAGGGAGCCTAAAGCTCTGAATTTTGAACCAAAAACTGAACCCTTGAACCTTGAGTCAAACTTCTATTTATAGGCGAAATATTGTAGCGGGCGCCGCAGCGCCAGGGATTGCGTCGAGGCGCCATGAGACTCCCAAGAAGTCTGGCCTCTTTGACCGGAGAAGATCATGCGCTTTGACTGGATTTTGAAATTTGAACTTTTGCTGATGTGGCGCTGACGCGTGGAGAGATGTGGCACGACGTGGATGGCAACGGTGGCACCGTAGCGTCCTGGTTGGGCGCTACGGCGCCAGCTGACAGTTGTGCTTTTTCTGTTGTTGACTTTGGTCTTTAGGCCTTCAAATGCGTCTCAACCCGTGCTTTCTGACCTGATATATCAATAAACACTAAAACACAGATTATTGGGCACAATTTAAGCTAAAATCATAAATAAAAAAAATAAAAAAAAAGATTAAAATACACCAAAGTGCATCTAAGCTATCCATTTAAATTCAACACAACGTCACTTTCGGGCATTTAACACTCTTTAAGGGCCAAAAGAGTATCAAAACAGAGCAATAAATGACCTATTATGCATAATTTACGGTCGGATAACTAGCACAAAATGCGAGTTATCATCTAGTCATGAGACATATGTTGTTGGGATAGTTTTGGCGATCCAAACTCGTTGGTGGGGTTTTCTCTTCGGGGAGCATTTCCCAAAGGAGTCCCATGCAAGTGGACCTTCGTTCATCCTTACACACACCGAATGTACACGTCTGGTCATGGGACCTACGCCTTTGGGACCGTGTTGCAACCCAGACGCGTTGGTAGTGTTTTTTCTTCGTGAAACATTTCTTGAAGGGGTCTTGTGCGAGTGGACCTTCGCTCTTCATTTTGGACACCCGAATGGACGCGTCTGGTCATGGGACCTATGCCCTTGGGATCGTGTTGGTGACCCAAACGCTTTGGTGGTGTTCGCTATCTAGGGAGCGTGTACCGGCAAGATCCCGGGTGAGTGTATGAAAATAAGTATGGAGATAAAGTTCGTCTATCGCCGGAGATATTAATCCCAAAAAAATTATCTTTTGAAGAAAACAAAAGATTTAATTACTTTATTTTATAAAGTGAATAGACTTCATCTGGGTGAGTTAATTAAGAAGGATCCATGAGATGAATATAATATAAAGCTTCTTTTTTGTTTCCCTCATTTTCTCTCTAATCTTTATTGATGCGCATATATGCTTGTCTCTGAGAAACAAAGAGAAACTCCTGTCCTGAGCTCTTCGATCGGTTCTCTATACATCGCAAATTGCGTTCAACACAGCTTTTCAGTTGAGTATTTTTTTCTTGCTGCTTTATGGTTTTGAATATATTTGTATTAACTTCTGTTACTTTTGATAAGGAATTTTGATTTTTTTTGTCTGTACGTGAACTAATTAATTAATCACCATATTACAACTTAGTTTCTTGCTATTTTTAGTCACGAAATTAATATTAGTAATTGTTTGTGTATATACGGAATTAATTAGGAAAATAAAAGGCAAAAACATTGGATCAAATTTGGGATGATTTAGTGGTGAACTGAGCTCTCCTCTCTCAAGAAGGTATCCATTAAATTTCTTTCTTATCATTTTCTGTTTATGAAGCTTTGATTCAGTGTTATATATGTAAGTCTTTTTTGTTTTTAAATAGTTTGGTGCCTCAAGACTATCATATTTTTGTAGATTTAGTCCATGATTAAGGTTTTTGTGTTTTAAACCCAAAGATATATACATTAGAGACCAAAGCAAGGGCCAAGCGGTTTAAACGCTTCGGATTGTCTTTGAGATCTCGAATTGGAGTCTCCCTGCTGATGGTATTTGGTGGGTTATTTGAGTTTAAAGGGGAAAGCTGCCCTTGTCGTATAACTCAATTGACCTTTATTTCGGTTTAAAAGGGAGAGTTACCCTTGTCGTGTAACTCAACTGATCATATTCCATATATTACAGGTAAATTTATATAGAACGGTCATGGATGTTGTGCTTCAATCGCTTATTGGTCGTTTGTTCACAATTGTTGATGAACAAGCCACCAATGTCATTGGTTTCAAAGACGATGTTGAGGACCTCAAAATGAATCTTCTCACAATCGAGTCCTTTCTTGGTGATTCCAGCAATCTCAACAACACTAACAAAGAGGATCTTAAGGAAATCTTGATCAAGCTCAGGAAACTCATGAACGATGCTGACGACGTCCTCACGGATTGCCAGATCAAGGAGGAGTACAACGGCGTCTTATCTTCCATGTTCCTCGGGAACTTGTTCTTCAGGCTCAAAATTGGCAATAGGCTCAAGGCTATAAGTTCTGAAATCAAGAAGCTCACCGGAAACAGCTCGTTTGCACAACATACTAATTCTCTGGCCACAGGCCACAGGCTGTGGCGGGGAGCACCAAAACCGGAGATTATGCAACTCGCAGGTTGTGAATTCTAGCGAGATAATCGGATTGGACATCGATGTCAAGAAGATGAAAGGGTGGATTCTTGGAGGGAACAACGGGGCGCGAATTAACAAGATTGGTATTGTGGGGATGGGGGGATTGGGGAAAACAACGGTTGCTAAGAAGGTTTTTAGCGACGAGGGAATCAAGTCTAGTTTCAAGAAAATGATTTGGCTCTCGATTTCCAATGCCTTCAATGGGATCGAGATGCTCAGGAGCATACTGACACAGCTAAAAGGTCCGGACGCCTCATTCTCAGGATATGACGATTATAACACAATGTTTATCCAAATTTGCAAGATTCTCGGCCATAAGAGCTATCTGATTATGTTGGACGATGTGTGGGAGCAAGATCTAGAATGGTGGAAGAGATTATGCTCTGAAATGCCTATACCGAAGGATGTTAAGGAGGGTCATTTCAAACGATCTTGCGTTATTGTTACGACAAGAGATGTAAAGGTTTCCACGGATCTTGGAGTGGACAATGCACAAATCCACAAGCCCAATTTCCTCACCAATGAAGACAGTTTGGTATTATTTTGGAGACATGCTCTCCCCAAAGAAACGTCGTTGCGAAAAGCGTTCGATGAAGTTGGGAATAGCATTGCGATGAAATGTGGGGGGCTTCCCCTAGCAATCAAGACAATGGGAGCATTAGTGCAACCGAAAGGGCGAGTGAGCGAATGGGACGAGGTCTACACAAATTTCCATAGAAAATTGGGACCGAAAAAAAATTCGAGCATTAATCCAATAATGGCAAGTCTACAACTGAGTTACGCTGATCTCCCGAGTTACTTGAAGCAATGCCTGTTGAGTTTCGCAATCTTTCCTGAAGATGCGGAGATAGAAGTCGAACAAGTGATCCGTTGGTGGCTTGGAGAGAGTCTCATCCCTCATGGCGACGAGTTGAAAAGTGCAATGGAAGAAGGCTATGCAAGTCTATGCGAGCTTTCTCGTAGATGCTTAATTGAACCAAACAAGTGTCGAGTTCACGATGGAAGGCTCTATAGTTGCAAAATGCACGATATGGTTCGTGAGCTCGCCATTACCATAGCAGAAATAGATGGATTTTGCAACTTCACAACCGAAGGAAAGCAAATATTTACCCCAACCGAGTCTCAATGGCTTGGTTTGACGGACAAAAACATCCAAACCGGTTGCGAATCTAGCAAAATCAACCAAAGTGATCCAAAGCTAAGGGCATTGCTACTGGTATCGTCCTCATCCTCGTCCAGAGTTCATCACTTTGACGCTAGGGCTGCAACCACTACAACAAAAAAAAAGGTATAGACTACGGTTGATAACTGTAGACCATGTTTAGCAAAAACTGCCGCAAATCGGACGCTACGAGCATGTCCAACCATCTTAAACCATGTTTATAAGATAGCTCTTTTTCTGTTTCCTTTTCTTTCTCGGCTTGGTATTCACCCTATTCCTTGCTTGGGTTGATGGATCTTTTTGCTCTTCTTTCGTTTCCCTTTCTCAGGGTTTTTGTACTTTTATTTTAGTCTTCGGGTTTATACAGTGAAAGTACGCTCGCTTATATAAAAAATGCGGAAAGGGACTAGAAATGAAAGAGATAATAATACTGCACTTTATCATGAAGGTAGAGTTGGCAAAAGGGTACCCGAAACCCAACTCATTTCGGGTCGGGTTTGGGTTTGCATTTATCAACCCGAAAAGAAAGAAACGGATCAGGTATGATGTACAATTTTCAGGTCAAATATACCCACAAAAATAATGTGTTTTATGCCTAAAACCCTAGCCCAAATGCCCTATAGGATCGAGCATGGTTCATCAACCCGACCCAACCCTAATTTTTGCCACCTCAACAAGAAACATATCAATAGCACGTATATAAAGAAATAAACATTTGCAAGCGGTTTAAGACAGTTGGTCCCCTAGAGATATCTGGTTCAAGCATCCTTTTAGGTATTACTGATATTGATTATAGCAAAATATTAGCCCTTTCGAAAGGATTCGAAGGAGAGAAGAGAGGCAGATAATAACAAGAGATATGATATGAGAGACGAGCCAAATTCATTACAATATGCAACATATTTCTACTATTGCCCTACCTTTTATATTTGAATTCCATTGAACAAGCCCTCCTTTTCTTGAAAGGAGTTTGAATAAGATTTATCATGTTTGGTAACTGATAACATGTTACTGTATTGTATTTTCATCCCGATCTTGCGCCGAGTTTTCTTTATTTTCGTTATTCGTGAGTAAATTCTATTTAATTTTACTGTTTGGCATGATTTGATATGCGTTTCAAGAGTAGTAAAGTGGGCGCAAAATACTTTGTTGGAAGACCCAAAAGGAGCATAAATTGGACGAAACGACCCAGTTCATAAAGTGCACGGTCGTATTTCATATACTGCAGAACCATACAACGATGCGTTTATGAGTAAATTCTATTTAATTTTATTGTTTCATCATATTAGATGCATTTCGCGAGTGTGCAAGTGAATTGGCTCAAAATATTTCGTCAGAAGCCCAAAATGAGCGAAACATGGACAAAAAGGCTTAGGACTGGCGTGTTCCATCACGCACGGTTGTGATGATGTATCCAAAACAGAACACACGCGGGTGCTCTTCGTTGCAAATCAAAGCGCACGGGCATGCTATCCTTGCTAACACTAATTCTAGCAGTTGTTTTTTTAACCGTTTTTTGTTTTTAGTTGAGCTACACAATAGGGGCAGCTCTCCCCTTTATACCCCACCCACCCCACCCGAAGCAATGAGATTTGAACCCACGACCTCTCACATGAAGATCTGTGTTCTTAACCATTGCGTCATCCCCTAGGGGACTTAACCGTTTTTCTTTAGCTATCCAAGTGATTTTAGTTTTGGGGCTTGTATGTTGAGTTGGAAAACAATTTTGTGGATCACTTTTGGAAGAAAAGAGGACTTGAAGGATCCAAACAATAATTATAATGTATAATATCAATTGGCAATGCAATTTATTTGTTCTCCTTGTTTACTTTTTATTCTGAAAATGAAGATCAACTAATTTCATTATAAGAATTAGGGTTCTAAATGTTGATTAAAAATTGGAAGATCCGGTCAGGTTTCATGAAACAATTCAGACAGAAATAAAGGCAAATCTTATTCATCAATTAGCAATAATCGAAACACGAAATCTCTGCTCATAACTTTTGTTATCATAAACAGTTAAGCAAAAACTTATGAAATGAAGGTTCCATGAACTTCAAATCAAATATGAAATCTAATAATGAAGACGATACCTGTCTCACCAGCCAACAAGTAGAAGTTTCAAAAGCGCCATCCGAATATAGAGGCCATTCTTCGCTTGTCTAAAATAGGCAGCCCTTGGATCCGTATCCACATCCACAGTAATCTAACACGATGCATACAAACAAACAAACAAGAAGTTAACCAATAATAAAAATCAGGGTAATATAGTACATTAACCGAGATTACTTAAGAATATCGTATGTTTACTTCATCAAGCCTGGGGAGAGGATGCATGACCACAGCATGCTTCTCCATAACACTCAAGATGTTCTTATCCACAATGTACTTCCCTCGAGCTTCTTCATAGAGGTCAATTCTCTCACCGAACCTTTCTCGCTGAATGCGAGTCTGATACACTACGTCGCACTTAGAAGCCACTTCCATTAGATCAGCACTTTCTTCCCATTCAACTCCCTTTGATGTCAAATAGTCTTTTATGTCGTCCTACAAAAATAAATGTATAAACAAAACCATGACTACCTTATCATCATAACTGAAAATTTTCAGTTGTGTTCATTTTAGTTGAGATCACAAGTACATAGGTGTCTTGCTTTAAATTCTCTTACCTTCATTTTTACAACATTAGGAGAGACCAAGTAGATCTTAACATTTTGATACTTCGCAAGCAAGTAAGCAAGAGAGCGGACTGTCCTTCCGTTAGCAAGATCTCCCACAAGCCCTACTTTAATTCCATCCAGCTTTCCTATCTCTCTTTCAATAGTGTATACATCTAAAAGAGCCTGCATATGAAAAAGGAATGGAGCACCAGTACTTGAGGAAAAGATTTGCCGTACAAATAAAAATAAATGCTAAGGATTATCAAACAAATCCTTATTCTATAGTATGGGGCTTGCTTCATATAACTTTCAATACGCTGGAGTTTAATTCCTGAAAGGTATCAGGGATGTTATCAACAGGGCAGACCAGATAGATCAACATACTGCAACCATTTGGTTTCAAAGGCAGTTGCCTCTTTACAAGGTCTCTGATCATTGATAACTAATTCGGGAAATTTTGAACCAGAACAACCAACTAAAATTGTCTATATTCCTTATCAGACTTGCAAAACCAATTACAAACAGAGAGAAGTCATGCAATATCTGATCTGAAATGTATTGGAGACTAAACTAATAGTAAATTTGAAGTTTTGAAAATTCCTTCAAACATATACCAGAGACCAATAGGATTTGCATAGATTAAAAACAACTATATTCTGCAGCAGCTAGTTGGATACTAAGACTCTGGGGGTACGAATGTTTATCGCATACCCCGGTATGCCAATGATATATCTGCAGTTATTCAAGGAGAAAAAGATGTTTTGTTTGTATAATCACATATGTATAAAAGACCTCAAACTGTTAAATTTTATATTAGGGAAAATTATAGATGACACCTTATATTAGCATCTCATAGCACGTCATCTAACTTTTAGGATGGCAGATAACTACCCCTAAGTTATCACTCGGCCTGTCAATGGTTAAATCTAACTAATAATCAACATATCTCACCATGTGAAACACATGTGACTTATTTAATTATTAAAAAATTTCTAAGCTACCCTTACTATTCCAATTTCCAACCCTAACCCATCGTCTCTACCCTTTCTTTTTCTTTGTTTCCACATCTCATCATCTTCCGTTCTCCATCGCATAGAACTCAAAGATCGGCGTCACAGTTTGAACAGCTCTACCCAGCACCAGCCAAGCACCACCAAAACTAGCTGAGCACCGAGAGCCAGCGCTGCTCGTTCCTTACCACGCCGGAGCGAGCCATGCCACATCCAGGAAAGTTAGGATGGTCAGATCCAATGGACAAGATGGCTATGAGGGCTTAAGAGATCATATGCGTGCATGGAAACGATTGGAGGAAGGAGTTTGGAGGGGTCGCCGGAGCCACTCACACAATGACTGGCACAATGGTGCCTGGAAGAGTCGCCATGAAGATCGTTGAGATTTCGAACGGAGTTCATGGCAACATGGATCTCAACTCTGAAGCACAAACCCATTGAGGAAGCCAGCGTACCTGTGTCCCGTATGTATGTCACAATACATATCCTAGATGTACACTTATGCATTCACATAAAATAAAAAGGGAAAAAATAAAAACGAACGTGTAACTGAAATATACATGTTTTGTTCCAATGGACAATCATGAACCATGTTTATTATAAACATTAGTTTAGTTGAAATAGAATCTTGGTTTAAATGGTTGAATTGATTCATGCCTATATTATATTATCTTTGTTTCATTTGTTTTATTAATTGATGTGGTTGTATCTCTTTAATAGAATTCTATCTTATGTAAGTATGCCAATTTGAATTCTCTTTAATGGAGTGTGGTAGAGATGGAGGTGCATTACTCCCTTTCTCCAACAAAGCCTTCTCTCTTTTGGAGTTAAATACTTATGCTCTTTTTCTTCAATCTTTGTTTTATTTAAATTGCTTATTTATAAATAAATCATATTTTCAACAGACAATAGCATACTAAGTAGGGATCTCAAACAACCAAAATTCTAAATCATTAGTTAAATCCTCAATTTCAATGGTTTCTGGACTGACATAGGACAATAAACATATATGAAAAGCTACCAAACCGCATCAAGAATAGTTCAATATCTTAAGCAATAAATCAATTTAATTCCCACCAGACGTAACCTAGTTGGGGCAATATGAAGAATGAAATGTATAAAAACAGAAAGTTCATTTATTCCCATATAACTGCATCGAGGAAATTTGTTGCATACCTGAGTTGGATGTTGTCCAGGACCATCCCCTGCATTAATTAAAGGAATACCAGCAGTGGCTGCTGCTCTTTTAGCAGCCCCACTTTCAAAGTGTCGCATAACAATTATATCTGAGTACCCTTCCACAGTTCTTATAGTATCTGAAATTCAAGCTATTGAATCAAAACCAACAACCAAAAACTTCACCTCTTACCCAAAAAAAAAGTAAAAATGAAAGAGGATATACCTTCTAGTGTCTCTCCTTTTGCTGCTGATGAAAACTCCCGAGCATTTTCTGTTGTCAGCACTTCCCCACCCAATCTTTTCATGGCAGATTCAAATGACAGTCTTGTTCTAGTGGATGGCTCATAAAAGAGAGTAGACATTAGATAGCCTTTAAGAATTTGGCTTCCAGGAGAATTCTTTTCAATCTTCTCCATCTCCTGTGTCACTTCAAATATAGCATTGAGAATATCTCTATCGAATTGCTGAGCTTCGATCACATCGTCAAGTTGGAACTTCTTCCCCACTGAATACGGATGTGTATTTTGAACTTCAATCGCATGGCAATGTGTTCCATTTCTCATTGATAGTTTTATAGTATTTCCCCATATTGTTGACTTTGTCATATCAGCAAATACAGGAACAGACTTCATGGGCACAAAACTTGAGTATTTGCACATAATCTCATTGTAGCCTTTTGCTCTGGGAGCAGATGAGGCTCCTTGGAACATACATTTAGAAATAGAAGAAGAAGAAGCCATTGCAACAGATAACCCAATAAAAAGATGAAGTTGGTGGTGTCGAAGCACTTCAGAGACCCTATGAATATTAATAGCAACTATATCAAACTTGAGAACATACCCATTCCATATAAAATGACAGACAAAGACAACTAAAACACGCATCGACCCAATACAGAAAAGTACACAAATTATCATCCTAATTAAGTGATTAGAATTTAGACGAATGCCTCAAAGCAAACTCCATCTAACCCTCAATTCAAAATTACTTAGCTGGCTCATGCTTTTCATAAACAGGTGAAAAAAAGCCAATAATAACATACACAAAGAGACAATGCGCCATTTTCTTCTCTTCTCCTCTATTTTCTTAGCAATCAAGCTGACGCAAAATGCAGGACAGGACACACTCAAATGGTATCAAAATATACTATGCAGTCTAAATTTAACAGTAAATTGGAGATCACAAAATCCTATTTATCCCAAGCAGACCAATTCACACTGAAAACTATATCCTATGTAAACAATAATTACAAAACCAACTATTAATTCAACACTAGGTTTGGCTGCCAATAAAATCAAAATTCCAAGAGCTCAAATACTGCAGGCTATGTAGATTTTATTTATTTAATTTTTTTGTTTTTTGTTTTTTGTTTTTGGCCTTTACTCAACTGATCAAGCTTAACCTAATCATTTTTCAATTCAGCAAAAGCTCTAATTGATTGTTTTCTCCAAATCCAAACAAAGGAAAACTAAAAATTCTAACTTTCCTACAGTTTCTCACCAACCAAACAGAAACAACACAGATGATAGTGCAAAAGCATATATTACATAAATTCGCAATACCTGAGGGAAAACAAGAACTCCAGCGAGCGATACGGTGGTGTTTGTTTGCCGAGAAATAAAACGATAGGGTTATTGATTACAGCGAGGCAGAGAGTGTTTGTTTGGACACAGTGAAAATTAAAGACTGAATTTTTGGGAAGAACAACAAAAAAAATAGGTTTGTTTTGTTTAGGAATACTAGAAAGAGTTTTGATTAAAATAATAGTGAAGGAGGTTGAAACAGAATAATATTTGTTCCAAAATGAACAAATGACATTTAAAGATCATTTTTTTTTTAGTTCCAAGGAATAAGTTCATTAATTCAAATCAGCATCCAAAAGAGTTACAATACATGTTGGGACTCGAGAACCTAACCAACTATCAATGCTTGACATGGAACTCGATGACAGAGCAAGCGCTCGGGGCACCTGATTCGCAGACTCGTGAACATAAATAAACTCCAAACCGCCTCATAAGAGAGATAGCCTCAAATCTCTCATCAGGATGTATAAGCCGGAAATTGTACTTGTTCAGGAGAGCAAACTTCAAGCATTTTCTCTCATTGATTGCAATAGTTTTTGGCCTCAGTCGGGTATTCAGTTTGTTTTCTCCCTTTCAGTCGGTCGTTCAGGGGGCCTCTTCTGCCTTTGGGATTCTTCGGCTTTCACTCTCTCGTCGAGTTTTATCGAACAGAACTTTATTGTGCTTTATGGTCATTGGATCTCTTTTCAGTGCAATTGTTTTCTTATAAACGTTTATGCTCCTCAGGTTGCTTCAGAAAAAATGGCTCTTTGGGATAGGCTGCGATCAATCATTGCTGAGTCTCAATTACCAGGCATAGTAATGGGAGACTTCAATAGTGTATGCCACCCTGTAGAGAGATCGTCTGGCACTGTTGACCCAGGTGCTATGACAGCTTTTAATTCATTTATTGAAGACTCGACACTTGTGAATTTGCCCTTACAAGGACGTCTTTACACTTGGTATGGTCCTACTGTCTCTAGTCGGATTGATCGAGTTCTTATTTCTTCTTGTTGGCCATCGAATTTGCATCGTTTTGTTCAATCTGGGCTTCCTCGGGACGTCTCGGATCATTGCCCGTTATGGTTAAATATTGAGGTGGTTGATTGGGGTCCGAAACCATTTAAATTTCTCAATTGCTGGACGAATCATAGCTCCTTCCTAGACGCGGTCCGAGGTGCTTTGATTTCGTTTTCTTATTCGGGTCAACCTTGCTATACTTTGTGGAGAATTTCCGGCTCGGTAAGGGTAAAGCGGGTGTGGTTTAGCATATGCTCTGTGTCTATGTAGATTATTTGGCTTGCCCGGAATAAGCTTGTTTTTGAAGACTCTTTTCCTTCGGTAGCGGAC
>JAYMTH010002296.1:0-12852 GCA_036897465.1 Pelargonium australe
CAATAAGTTACCTTTTTTTTTTTTAACTACTGTAATAAAGTACTTAAGTACCCCAAAATAATAATAAAAAGTAAAATAAAAAACTAAGAAATTCAAAATAATGTTCAGAGATGTTGAAGAGACAATACCCTTCGAGATGCCATTTTAACAATTTCATTATATGTTATAAGATTAGGTTGAATCCCATCAGAGCGTGCTTGATCTAGAAGATCCAGTGCTTCATCGAAATCTTTACATGCCATCAGCACCTGACACAACTTAAGATCAGCAACCAGAAGATGGGCAACCTCAAAGCCAAAATGTATATCAAGAAATATGATGAGCAACAGAAAGAGAAAAATTGACAGTAGGAAGTCATGTCACAGCCAACATTTCAGGAATCATCAATCATTAACTAAGTTGGATATTTTAGTATCAGTACCTATACCAGTTTGATGGTACTTCGTAGAATGAGGATGGGCTGAAAACATGCAAGTAGAATAGCTCATTTAATAGATTCAATTAAGAAAATATGATAGTATGGAAGGTGCATCAAATGCCAGGGAAATCTAAAAAAATTAATCAGACAGATTGTAATCTAGCAAAAATTTAGTGATTGGTAGCATGTCTACAGTGGAAACACAAATTGGAGAGAAATTGCTCAGTTGAGTTGACTTCAAGACTGTACAAGTTAAATTGAAATGTAAACCCATGAGGTTCGCAATGAAAACTGTCACCATGTATTGATGTACAAGATAATACGATAATCAAATAGCAACATGCCAATTCAAGATGGCATCTTTCTCAACTTAAGGACTAAGAATTTCAGGCTCTGAATGCTAACATATATATTTTCCAACTGTTGAGAAATGAAATGGAATTGCAAACTTGAGAGACTAAAATCAGAACAAGGGCAAGCCTTTATATAGGCTATACAAAAATGACTAAAACATATGAAAAGGAAATAAAGGAGATGCAAAACTCAACATCACTCCTCAGACTCAAAGGAGATACAAAACTTGAATTTGCACAACTAAATAGAAAATATAATGAAAACAGATCCATTGGGAAAAAACATATCAAAGAAGCCAGAACGATGAGTATGCAAAATCCAATGACCATCGCATGGAGACACGTTAGCTAGAGTTTGGTGATGTCTTTGCAGAAGATGAACAGAATAGTCGCTGCAAGGCGAATTTTCCCTAGATGCATTTATTCAATTGACTACTGGATCTATTCCAAATAATATGGATTGTTCTAGAGATTCAAAATTTATTTCATTCTTTTTTTACAAAAAGAACATGTTAAAGTAAATAAAATGGATTTAAAATAAACTTTGTTTTTTGGGGTAATTCTTCTTCTTCACCTCCAGGAATGAATTGCGAAAACTTGTTGTCTAAAATGTTCATCGGATTCTAAAGATGACTCTTGGAATCAAAGGGTCTAGATAACAAAAAAAATACACCCCAAAAATAGAGTTAACGGCCAGGCACCGACAACTTAGTCTAAGGTCTTCTCAGTTCTCAATATGAATACATGGAAGAAAGAATACATGAGCACAAACAATATAATATCTACTATACTATGTTCAAAGAATAGAAAAAGAAAAAATAGCAAGATGCAATGCAGCATGAGTATTGTACATGTCAAATCTCAAGTATCTTTGACTATGGACTTGGCTTTGACTGGATTAAAATCAGAGCCATTCAACTTCATTTTTTTAATGGCAATACCAACACCTGAATGGAGGCTTTGACTTAGTGGAACAATTACTTTGATATGGAAATCAGCAATTCAGATCAATGAAAATAAGTGCAATATTTCATTTGGAAATGATTAAGCCAATAGAATGATGAGATGTTCAACTGCAGGACATTTGAATTGTGAAAATCAAGAGTACCTTTATCATATTAGTATACATAATTGTCTGAAGATCAAGTCCATCGCGTATCATCAAAGAAAGCACTGCACAGGCAGATCTTACACACTTAATAATGAAGCAGCACTCTGTCATGATGGAATAAGTTGCAGCATCTGGCTGGACACCACATAATTTCATGTTTTTGAATATCTTTATTGCCACCTTTGTCTGCTTGTCAAGCAAAAGTAGAGTAAGTAGCCATAACATGGAATTGTAGACAAGCATTATAAGGTTGTAAGTAACACTTACTTCATGAGCATCGACAAGTGAGTGCAACACTACATTATAGAGCTCTGTTACAAGATTGGTGTTATTGTTACAGAGAAGGTTTTCTGCCACAAATAAGTAGTCAATCAGCTCATTTATCATCCCCTCATTTCCAAGGGCTTGTAGCTGAAGAGAAAGAAACCAGAAATTAGTTTCAAGGAAAATGTGATGTTCTGGATGCAACAGCTTCAGAAGATCATGTAGTTCCTAAAATTGATCTCCGTTCATTACAATTGTTTGAAATTTAGTATTTATATATTTTTGGACTGGGTGGAATTTCATTTAAGTGCTCAAGCTCCCAGAAAAAATTGCAACCCTATTAGTTGGGTTTGGCTTTTACCTTATTTGCAGGTAACTATTGTACCCTATGATTTGGCTTCATCGTAATCTCTTTTCCTTGTTTTATTTTTGTCATTTTTCACAGGTTTTGGCACAATTTTTATTCAGCAACACACATATATATTGATTTAGGGAACGAAAATAGAAAGGATAAACCATCTCACGTACAGACCTCTCTTTGATATGATGCGACTCAATAAGAGTTTATTTTAGAAATAGTAGGATCCCCAAGGTCATATTTACTTTCTAAACTAATAGAGTTTGCAAACTGGCCAATCAAACTCAATCTCAAACTCATATGATTGAATCAGCTAAAGATTCGAGTATAAACATATACGATAACTACTGATGATACATGAATTTTTGCTTTAAAGTTTTAAGGCTCATATGACTAACAAGCTCAAAATTATTCATGCTTATGACTTCATGTTCAGATTCATCATTCCCTGTTTACATATTCGCCACCCACTCCATTGACATCCATCAATAACCAACTAGGTGTGATGGACCAATCATGCACATGCCCACAAAGCAAAGGCATGTGATGCTAGAGCATGTGCACAACAGTCTCCCATGACTAACTACCTAACATGAAGGAGAACGTGTGCTTGCCCAAGAAAGGCTAAGTTTTCCTGACCATTGGCTCAGAAGTGCATTCATCTCAAAACTTTAAGTATGATAAAGAATTGCCTTGCAGATCAATGCTCAATCATCCTCCACGTACTGTTAAACTGTTAAGCCATAAACGTGCCATTGTCACTGTTAGCCTCGTATGCTTAGAGGAGGATGAAGGAAGAGAGGCTCCTTAGTCACAACTAACCTAAACATTGATGAATGCACCATGGTGCGAAATATCTACAAAGAGCTAATGAATCTCCAAGAACAGCACAACCAGAGCTCCGACTTGCTAAGTCGCCTTTTGTGTGTCGGGAAGAATACGTTGAGTCATGTTCTACAAAAACAACATTCTACGCTACTTTTTGACACCACACCAAGGGTTACTCAATTCGTCCCTCCAATTCATCAAACAAGGTTTATGGTTCCCAACACGCTGAGAAAGCATTTGTTGTGGTTTCATTGATAATTTTTAGATCCACGTCTGTAGATCGGATCCTACAACACCACTAGCCCAGTTTCCTTCAATATTCTTGGTCTGTGGATTTAATTTTAACTCTCAAGTTTGTAAGTTTCCCATGAGAACATCCATTGTCTGGATTCTCGCCATCCACTGACACTCTTATGTAGTTTCAGTCCTAAAAAATTGTATTCCCACCTTCCGGTAGGATTCCATGGCGCCCCACACACTGTTGCCTATAGCATACTTAATTTGTCAACTTGATCTAGAAACTCACAAACTACTCGACAACTCTCGTAATATAGATTCACGTCGGGGAAGCCACTATCTTGCGACGCTCATTGGTGGCTATGGTCATATAGATTTGGATCCATGCTTGCAAGTAGAATCCCATGACACTACTCACACTATTGCCTACCAAATTCTTAATTTGTGATCTAATTTTAGAATCCATGAATTTGTGAGTTTCACTGCAAAACTTAGATCACGCCTGCTCGCTTCTATATTCTCCTAACCTTTAGTTGCGGATCCACACCCGTGAATTGGCTCTATGACGCAGTAACATATGAAGACTCAATCACGTACAAGGAAAAAAAAAAGAATGTTGAACAGAGAGTCAAGAGCGTCAACGTTGATACGAGTACACTCACAAAATTTATAGAAGTCAATATACCATAAAAATCAGATCTAGACGATATTGAAATCAAGACTTAAAAAAGTTACTCAGTTGTTCAAAATGGAAGAGTAAAAGCGAGATATCAAACTACAAGACTAAAACAAAAAGCGAACACTACATTAGAAAGGAAAAGACACCGTATTCCAAAGAAACCAACCAAATTTAGATTTTGTGAAGTTTGAGTTATCTTTGTTTTGCATCTCTGACGACTCACAAAAAATGTCCCCATAAGAAACCATTTCAGCAAGCGTATCTTTCTCATATCGTCATCAACCGACGTACAAAAAGATGTTATCTTTTCTTACCATCAAGTCCCAACAACCTTCTCAACATAACAATATGATATTGCCTCATGGTAGCTACCATCGTCTGAATTTGAAGATACACAAGAGAAGCCGAAGCCATCTCAAGAGTGTATAACAAATCAGTGATGTCATCCATCCATAGTTTTATTTCTTGAAATGATAGAATACTTTGGGGCCTCGGCTTTAAAGGACTTTATCGCCTCAAATGCGCCTCGCGCCTTTTATACCACTGCACTATCTCATCTCACGATTTTTCACATGGGCAACCTTGACACAACGTCAAACACATTTGGGGGCGAGACATACCGTCGAATGAGCTTGGTTCTCATCTAGGGAAGTAGAAAGAAAGCAAAAATTACTCCTATCCACATATAAATCTCACTCGAGGGAGGAGGGGAAGGATTGATGCTACGTGACCACTTGTGCGCATTGGAGACTCCTACTTACGGGTCTCTTAATGCATTTATCATACTTTTTACATGAGAAACAATATCATTTAAATCCAGCTAAATCAAGATTGAAGTTTGGAAAGAAAGAAAAAAAAAGTTTTTAAGGACCCATTCCCATTTTACTAATGTCAAATCTTTTATTGAGTAGGATTGTCTAACTAGCATCTCTTTGAGATACTGCCTCATGTCTCTTTATAGGCACAAATATAGTAGATATTAAATGGATTCGCCTATTTTTTTATGTAACCTTGCCTTGTGTTTCTCTTTGTGAGGAAATCTTGTCCTCTACAAATATTTTCTTCATATCTTGTCATTATACTTTTTTTTCCTCTTATCTAAAAAGAGGGTTGGAGGTTTGGGAGTCTATCCCATTGCATATATGAGAGTTACCGAATTTACTACCTGGGCCTTCATATCACAAATTCATCTTTAGTAAACCAATCCCACAAGAAAACCATGTATGATAAAACTGCTCAACACAATTGTATCACATCCCTAACAACCAACCATCCAAGAAGTATAAATCCTCTCTAACAACCATTCTAAATCAATCATTAGAGTAACTCTTGTGAATATAGTAGAGGGAGACTTGTATTTCTTAAGAGCAACTCAAGTTGGCAGGAATCCAATTGATTTTGTAAATACATTGTTAACTGGGTATATTACTAATTTACCATGCAGAGAGGATTTTATCTTTTGCAACCACATGATCCTAATATATATGTATAATGAATTGTACAATAATGTACAAAATATAATTATAAATAAATAACTGTAATAGCATTCGAGTTGAGTAGTTAACCTAATTTCAATAGTAAGAGGAACAAAATATTAGTCTTGGACTTACCAGATTCTTCATCGATACAAGACTGTGTTGAATCCCATTTTTTTCCATATCCAATTCTATAGCTTTTATTCTTTTAGCAGCTTCTGCCTGTGATGATTTACAGCCCGATTCAAATTGGCCATTCACAGTACCAAACAAGGAAAACATCACCTCATATGTCAATACATCTGGCCGGGTTTTTATCTGTCTCATTTTAGCCAATACTCTAACAGCTCGTTCAGGTTGATTCTGCAAAATTGATGAACCATAATTCAACAGCAGTATGAATGAAAGCATAACCACATTGGACCCTGGAGAACATAACTGAAGTAATGCAGAAAAATAAAATGTCTTAACGAAATCAATTTGTAGAAAATCATCTTTCCACAGGAAGAAAAAAAAAAATCAGAAATTACCAACTTACCATACGGTCGCATGCTACAAGTATTGCATTAAAACACACAGGATTTTGACATTCAGATATTTGAGCCAGTAGATATTCAGCTAAATCAAGTTCCAAGGCTTTAGAGCAACTGAGTGAAATTGCTACAAGAGTAGAATCACGGGGCTTCAAATTCTTTTCAAGCATTTTTTGTAGCTGCACAAACATAAAAGAACATGCACGGATCATGTTACGCTGTATAAAAAGAAAAAAAGGATAGCCAAATGAGAAGAACATATTCAATATTTCAAATCAAACAGATAAAACTTACAACTTCCAATCCGTAGTTGAATCCCCTCTCGGGAATAACTGCTCTAATATAGCCATCATATGTATCCCTTGTTGGTTCTAATCCAAGATTTTGCATCTAAGAAGAAATGGGGGCCTTCAGTGCATATGAAATGACTATTCAAAAAAGTATCAAGTGAATACTTAAGAGAGAGAGAGAGAGAGAGATGACAAGAGCATAACAGAATAAGTAGAGTTAAAATTCAGAAGAATGCGGAAAGAAGTGCATTAACAGTCTAAAAGATCTCAGAAATTCACAGTCAGCAATCTTGAAGTCCACCTACTTCAAAAAAGTCTAAAGGGTAAGCTATATCACTAAGTCAAATATATAACAAAACAGCACTCGAACTTTCAGAACAAAGATTAAGCTCATGATAGGATAAAGTTCAGCACATATTGAAGTTTTACTACCAGAGTTCTTATACTATAGAGAAGTAACATAGAAAAACTACAATCTCAAAGGAAAGGTTTTGGTACCTGTAGCATTAACTGCTCAGCCAATGCACAATTTTTACATTGAGCACATGCATGTATCAAATCATCGAAAGACCCTTTCAACATCCTTATGGTACAGATCCTCCAAGATTTACTTGGTGTATTTGTTCCAGTGCACTCAACCTCTCCATGAGCAATGCCGCTATTGGTTTGCAGCTCTACATTACTGGAATCACGATCCATTTCCTTACAGGATATCGAAGGAGCAGAATGTTCATTCTTTTCCAAGTGACATTTTGGCAAGCTTAATTCACTGGTCGAGGGTAAGGGAATGTCTAGACTCGAAGAATTAAATTTTCCTTTAGACATTTCATCGATGAAAATGCCACTATTAGTAACCAGAGCTACCATATGGTGCAAGACTTCCAATGCAGATTTCATATCTCCCAATCTTGCGAAGGACCAGATAAACTTCCGCAGTGGAAAAATGCTTGAACTGTAGTGTTTGCTGAAATCCTTCCATAATTCATGTACTGCAGGTAGGCTCTGTTGCCACACTGCAAGCTGAAAGGAAAGAGAATAAGTTAAATAATTCATTTATGAAATTAACTTAAATTTTAGAAGCACAGTTATTTCTTAGACAATGAATGTTATCTTCATTGATTTAGAAACCTGACAGAAAATCTATTGATACTTAAATCAAATGCAAACGCTATGGCAAAGCTATTCACAACATTGTCAAGCACCTCATGGATGTGGATTAATCTGTAACGATACCAGTATCTTCATTTTCTAACATCAGATGAGATATATTAGAAACAAAGTATATAATGGAAAACTAACCAAGTATTGGCTTCCAGATTCTAGGATTGATACTTTGCTTTTTAGTGATGCTTGGTTGCACACAGTTTATTTCAACCTTTCATTTTCTATTTAAAATGAAGAAAATTTTCAACATTAATTGAAATAAGTGAAAAGTTAAATTGTACATGAAGAGGCTAGAACATAATACCATTGTGTTCAAAGAAGGATATAGACTACCATTTAGGAGCTTTGCAACCAACTTATCTGGACAACTAGCCTCGTCATATTTATTCACTATATGAAAGCATAATTAAACTACCATTTTATTGAAGATTCAAATTCACTTAATTCTTCCAACACAGAATTAGAATCCTGTATTTGATCATCAGAAACTCAAACAATTGATGAAAGAAAATCATGAGGAGCTCAGAAATAACTAGATAGATAAGGCAATATGTCTTCAATTATATTCACCAACTAGTACTAACACTCTCAACATACCTTGACGAGCTCCACATATGTACTTCTGTTTTTCCCCACCATTCGCTGCTCCATTTGATCCAAACATTGATTGGCATGTATTATACTTCCTGCATCGGCACATGCTCTTAAGACATTGTTGTATGCAGGCAGACTTGGATAGATGCCATGATTTTCCCCAAGATAATTAATCAAATTAAATACCTTGTCAAATACAGAAGAAGAAAAAAAGAGAAAGTAGACCTGGCTCATTTCAGTCAGAAAAAAAAGGGGGCAATACAGTAAATGAGTCAAATACAACAAAATAGCTCATACCTCATCTAGATAACCCCCTTTACAGAGAGATTGAACCATAAGTATGTGGCATCTGTTATCCAAGCTGATTTCTTTTTCCTCCATTACTTTCCAAGTTTCCATGACAAACTGCATATAATACAAAGATGTACCCACTTGTGAAATACAAAAGACACTCACTTATTTTACTAGAACCAGAATGTCAACAATTGTGGTTTATTGAGGCCACAGGTGGCTTACACAATCCTGATCTCCCACTGTGGTACAATTACGGAAATTAAACACCACGCGGTACGACTATCCATCACATAATGCATTCCCAGAAGATTAGAAATACAAAAGACACACACTTAGTTAACTAGAACCAAAATGTCAACAATTGTGGTTTAATGAGGCCAGGACAGAGGAGACTTACACAATACTGATCTCCCACTGTGGTACAATTTACAGAAATTAAACACTACGTGGTACAGCTATCCATCACAAAATGCATTCCAAGAAGGTTGGACATACATGAATCATGTGCATATTATTTTTACACTTCTCTAGGCTTGCCGACATTGCAGTGGTAAGGACTGACTACAAACTAACTGATGGGATTTAGGAGCTTTACAACCAACTTATCTTGACAACTAGATCTCATGTATCTGATTACATAAACTTGATCTCAGCACATGCTATTTTCTTTTTCAGTTTTGTTTTCTATGATATCCTCTGACAAGGTTTGAAAATGCTACAACTAAAATCTAGTTTATCAAATGGAACCAACATCCCAATCCACAACATGGTTGTTGAATTGAGATTCCTATCGAGTACCGCCAAATCTATTTCTGAATCGTGTATCGTATCGTGAATCATATGATACACAACATTTTTTTTTAAATTTAATTATAATACTTATAAATGTTTTTCTTCATATGATTTTTTCTTTTTGTTATGTAATTTTTTGTATAACATCAAACCCTTGAACTAAAATAAGTATTACTTTTAAAATTGATTATTCAAATCTTAAATCCCAAATCCAAAGTTTCAGACATGAGAAATTATATTGGTGATCTAAAACTCTAAAACACAACATAAACTAAGAAATTTAGTCTTCATTTTGAACATTTACCAAAGGATAGTCATAATCATCTTAGTTGTAATATTCATCATCATTATCACTGTCACAATCCAAGGAAAACATAATTTCATCATCTTCATCCTCATCGATCATCTTCACTTGATATTTGGGTACTTATAAAAAAGATTAGAAGAGTAGAAGACAATGACTAATCTGAATTAGCAATGACTTTTTGCATTATATATTTATATTGAATCCATTCAGTCTTTCTATGTTTTAAAATTTTAAAATCAAAAAGTTAATTGCAAATTTTAAATCTAATTTTAATTATATTGAACTTTTAAGTAGAATGGTAATTAAATAATGATGTGTGCCTTGTTTTTGAATGGGGCTTGCAGGTAAATCTTAGAAAAAAATGATCAATTCACTTGGAAATAGAACAAAATCATGTATTGTAATGTATCGCCAATACATATGATACGGGACGATACACATGATACATACTTAATCACGACACTCTCATGTGATACGTACCATTTAGGTAGTGTATTGTATCGTATCGCGATATGTATCGTACGATACCTTATATTCAAATCACAAAACATGTAATGAAATCAAAGAATAGACATATAATTGCTGTTAAAGTATTTCTTGATCCTTACTCACCAAAGGATCAGGTGATTTAGCACAGTACGCGAGGATGTTAAGAAAATCATCAGCTTTTAATGAGTGGTTTCCATGGGCAAGACCTAGAAGTAGACTGGAAGCTCTTCGTCTCTCACCTACACGCAGTGCATCGACAATTTCAATCTGCGTGGACATTGTAGGTGATTTCATTCCATGCATGAAACGATAACCCCCTGCACATGAAACCATACTCTGTCAGATTAAATAGATCTGACATGTTAGTATTAGTCGATAAATCATTATCTACCTTACACAAAAACTTGCTAACTCCATTTATAAATATACATATACACACATGCAAATAGTCGACATTTAGAGAGCAATGTCATGATGCCATTTGGTCAAAGAGAAAGCACATGATAATAAGGTTGTGTTGGCATCTGAAGCTTACTGTCATATTTCCTCTAGAAAAGGTTAGATTTGCCAATTGTTATCTTTTTTAAGTCTCCATTACACACAGCTTCTAATATTTTAGTGCCAGTAATTACCCAATGGCCAATATTTAGTAAACCCTGTCATGTTTAGCTACTACAAAAGCAACCAAGTAATTTCTCAAAGTTAGAATCATTTAAATGATTTAGAAAATCTCCAAAGGATTCCACTCATATTCTCCATCTTATACGTTGTAGCAAACACACTACCTAAATTAATATGGCTGAAAGACTCGTTTCATTCCTACGTGCCAAATTTAGCCTTACTATTACCAAAACTAAAAGTACACATTGGAGAACTATTGATGGGAAATTACATAGATAGCAAAAATCAATCATAGAAATGTTGCAGTAGCACTGATTACCTAACAAAAATGTTGATTTTTACTTTAATTTGAAAATGAAAACTTCATATAGAACATGTACATTTCATTAGGTTTACAACTTGAAGGTTATCTCAGGCAGTAGTAAAATCGAATGGTGGAAGACACTCACCAACTGAGGTTGCAACAGCCTGCAACAGTTCCGGCTTGCCAACATCATTTCTTTGTCCCTATAACATTGAAATTTGCAGATATTTTACCTTTTACAATACCATTTCTCGGCAAACAGAGGAAACAAAACAGAAGAATTGAGTGAGCAAATCTTTCAAGTCCTTCATTTGATAAATTTTGCAACTAACACATGAACTGAATCTGCATTAGGGACAGCAGGACAGGACATCAAGAGATTTTCCCAAATTCAAACCAAGGACAACAAATCCTAACTATCCTCTCTAATCATACGAAAAAGTAAGAATCATAAATATATAAGCGCTAGCTCTACAAAATTACAAAATTAAATCCTAAGAATCGAAGTAACAGGGAAAAAGGTAACAAATCAGTTTCGACAAAAGAGAAATTGTAAATGATACATACTCGTCGGCGAATGTGGGAGAAGAGAACAGATTCCGGAGGAAGAAGGAGATAGGTTTTCTTGTGCTCCGCAACGGTCTAGGACGGAGAGCGAAGCAGCTGTGGCGGTCTGTTGCTTCGCTTTGCTTCTGCTGAACTAACTTTTATGTTTGGTCCAAACTCTACTGTACAAGCTTAGCCCATTTCATAGTTCAAGCCCGAAACTATTTTAGGACTTCTCACTTGAGGCCCAACTAAATCAATATTCAAAGTAACATGTCAAAGGATCGGGTTGTCCCCTAGGAGATGGCGCAATGGTCAAGAACACACATCTCCATGTAAGAGGTCGTGGGTTCAAACCCTATTGCGCCGGGTAGGGTGGAGTGATGTTTAAAGATGAGAGCTATTCTTATTGTGTAGCTCAACTAATTCAGCGTGAAATTTGGTCGGTTTGGGTTTCAGGTATCCCGTGGGTTCGGGCTCAAACTGTCTGCTCTAGTAACTTAGTTTATACAATATTCTTATATCCAAGATTTTGATGAGATGCTTGGGACTCATATCTCGGTCGTTGTTGTGATATATTCTTGGGAGATTTCGTCCATGACGGGTTCACAAAATAATGATGTTTCATAGATCATAGATTATTATGTCATTTGCTGGGGAGGATTTCCAACTAATAGTTGCTTATCTCCTTAATTCTATCACGCGAACACAAGGTTCATCTTGAGTTGGACCCCCTTGAAGGCTGAAGCTTACTTAGTTTTATGTTCCTTCACTTGGGTATTTTTTATTTGAATGGATGTCACGTCCAGCATGCATTTCCATTTTGCTAGACTATTGATTAGTGATCCATCTATCAATTAGGTTGTTTATAAGGATGTAGATTGAGTTTTTGGGGACCCTCAAGCTTGGGCACAATAATTAAAATTATATTTTGTTGTAAAATTATTTTATTTATGCAGACACATAAGATGTAAAACTAGTAAACAGGTTTTTACTACTTAACAAAAATGTTAGTAGTGTTTTTTTTTTTTTTGACAAAGCAACTCTGTTACTTTATTAAATCAAATCGTACGAATACAAGGAAAACCTTAAATCTGTACCCAAACCAGAAAGGGAAAACGGAAGCAAACCTATATAAACTACCGAATTCACTGGTTCCCACCACCAAAGCAGAAAAACTGCCAATACAATAGCA
>JAYMTH010002297.1:0-12850 GCA_036897465.1 Pelargonium australe
AACCAATTTATAAGCCCCTTGCTCTTTAGTTTTGTTTTTTTTTTTTTTTTTTTTTTCAAACTCTTAACAATCCCAGCTCCAGGTAGCTTTGAAGTTGTTTAAGTTATTCCATTCTTAAAGTTAATTGACTTTTGGACAAGAAGGATCTGCCAAGGGGGAAGGGCGTCTCCGTCTAGGTGCACCCGTCTTTGGACCGTCTTGATTTTATCGAAGTCACCCTGGATTATTGTTGTTTGCTCGAACCAGTTTATCCAAGTTTGAGGGCTCCTTGGTTTGGCTTTCAAGGATTGGGGGAGGCTTCTCTATTTGGCTGGGGTTCATTGGTTTGACCTCATAGTTACCACAAAACACTATTCATGGAGCAATTCACGATTTGGAATGTTCGTTCCAGGTTGTGGAATGTTGGCCTTTCAAAACGGTATCTTTGGCATTCTGGAAAGATGAAAATAACGGACTTTTTATTTTATTTTTTTGTTTCTTTCTAGAGATCCCATTATCCTTCACACCTGAAATATTCACTATTCTCTGGCGACTGTGAGTAAAAGATTAATAATCCATGTTTACTGGTGATTGCATGAGAGTTAAAGAAAGTAGAAGAGGGTTGTTACTGTTAAAAGAAGATGAACAAGCAACTAATAAGGAAGATGAACAAGCTATTGTTTGAGGAGGAGGAAGAAGAAACGAGTTTACAAGAAAAATGTGACCCTGTTTCCAATGTTATTTGCTATGGAGTGGCTGTGTGTTTTAGGTTTATAGTTGTTTACTTCAATAATGTTTATTTTTTTTTAAAGAATACACAATAACTTATTATTGAAAACAAATATATTATCACAAAAATTAATTAATTTTAAAATTTTATGTCTTTTAGAGACCATTTATTTATGATTTGGTTGCTTGTGATCTTTTTTTATAAAAATTATGGTTAGTAATTTGATTAGTTAATTTTTATATTTAGTTACCAATTAATTTTAACACTTTGTTCCACATTAAGAGTTCCACGATCAGGATAAACATTTTTATTCTGAAATAAGCGTTCCAATTAAGCTTACCTCTAACATTCCACATTCTGCAACCCCTAGTGTTCCTCGTTCCAAGTAACTATGGTTTGGCTTCCAACTCTCTTTCCGGGGTCGTCGGATCTGGGTGCAACCATCTTTGGACCGTTTTGCTTTTGGGATACCCATAACTGTACGGTTTCCCTATCCACGTGTCACCCTATTCGTGGCTGAATTAACTTTTGGATTTTTATGTGTCATCAATGATCTTTTCATGCTAATTTATTTATTTGCAAAAGTTGCTGGAAGAAGTTAGGAGTGGAGGGATAAATTTGACGACGTAGATGATATAGTTGCTTAAAAAAAGTATAATGCACATTACCATAATTTTATCTGTATTTTTTTATGAAATGCATTTGCTACATCTATGTAATTGTATTATCTTGATGATTTCAAACATTTTGTTAGTGAAAAAGAAAGTTCAGGTTGACTATAAAATTTCAATGATATTTGGAAATGCCAAGCCATGACCTGCTTTCTTTTGCATTTGCAGGCAGTGACAAATCTTTTATATAATGATAGTGTATCTGATATTGACCGTCTACGCTTAGTCATGTTGTATGCGTTGCGATATGAGAAGGAGAGCCCTGTTCAATTAATGCAGCTTTTTAACAAACTAGCTTCTCGGTCCCCGAAGTACAAGCCAGGGGTAAAATAACTGAACTAGCATTTCTTTTCTGTATGCATGACTTGCTTATGCTGTTTTATTATCATAGTCTCCTTGGGTATGCTTGTGTGGATCATGAAGACATTTGTGTATAAATCAATATATGTTTTTAAGTTAGGCTTAGTGTCCATCAATTTCGCAAAGCTTTTCTATTTGTGTTTCTTATATGAAATCTTCTGTACAGTATCTAGATATAATAACTAGCACAATCAAGGTGACAGAAAATCATATCCCTTAGTTCTTGAACCTTGAGTTGCCTTGAGTTTTTGTTGGACATTTCACTTTAATAAATTTATTAAGACCTGATCACATATTGAATGCTGTTTGCTCCTGCATTGTGGTTGAGTGAGGAACTAACTACTTTCTGTTAACAGCTTGTACAATTCCTCTTGAAGCAAGCTGGTGTTGATAAACGAACTGGGGATCTATACGGAAATCGAGATTTCATGAGTATTGCCCGCAACATGGCTCGCGGGTTGAAGGTTTGTCTACAAGAACTATAATTTTAGATTGGGAAAAAGTTTCTCGATACCTAATGATTCCTTTTCTACTCTTGTTTTAGGGTGTTGAAAATGTCTACACCCAACACCAACCTCTTTTGTTCCAAACAATGGATAGCATTGTTAAAGGGCGAATGAGAGATGTGGACTACCCATTTATTGGAAATCACTTTCAACAGGGCAGGTAAATTGCTATAACTTTTTTTCTTTTTCTCTTATCTCTTTCTCAGAGTTGGCTTGAACACGTGCTTGGTTTCTTTCAAATCTGTCCTACTATTTTCAATCATTATGCGGGAGTTAATCATAATTTTATAAAATCAAACATTTCGGATAGGCGAAGTAAAGACAGAAGATAATGTAATTTGACTGTAGAAGGCCTTCATTCACAATTCAAATACTCCAAGGCCTAAACCTGTATTCTCCAACTCATTTTGTTGAGTACATGAGCCCATATTTATAATAAAATGCAGGAGATAACACAGACACAGAAATTACACTCATACTAGTTATAGACTTATAGTCCCTTGATGTTTTCTATCCATCAAATCCCATGATTTAGTATGGAAAGTATTACATTCTAACAGTGTCCACGTAAATAAATTATTATCAGATATGAGATATCATCAATTAATTGTTGCACCTGTTTAGAAATTAGAGTTGTAGTGGCCCATCCAATTAAGCTATGCACATTTTGGTTTCAAGTGAAGTTGAGAAAAACTTCACCAAAATGCTCAGTCTTTTTCTGGAATTCAACTGATATTAGCCTAACTGGATTATCTCTATCTGTTGTTTGTTAGCCTTCCACCCTATTGTGCCCAACCTAGGGGCTAGTACACATTAAAACCTAGTATAGTCCATGGTCCTGTAATTATAAATATCTTGGAACCCTCCAAGCTTAGGACATATCAGAAAGGCAGAAATATTATAGACATAAAAGATCCGGAGAATTAAAATATATATTACATTCGAACATGAATTATCTAGAGCTTCTAGCCACAAGTGATTTGAAAAGTTTCAACTTCTTGGTTATCATGAATTATTCCTTGTAGTTGGCCTAAAATTGATTATCATTGTGGCTGAGTATCTTCATTTCGACTTTTCCTTATTTTGTTGTAGCTTTTGCATCATTTCATGGTTGATAAATTAAGTGCTTCAGTTTTCCCGCATCGTTGGTATTTAAAATGACCTTTCTTTGATTTTTGAAAGTCCTCATACTTGTGTTTTGTCTACACGGTGGAGTAGTCAGACAATATGTTATGATACTACTAGTCAATTCAATATGTTATAATTTACAAATATGTTTTTAATAAAAAATATAAATGACACCATTTTCATCTTTTACAGGCCACAAGAGGTGGTTATTTTTGTTGTAGGTGGGACTACATATGAGGAGTCACGCTTTGTTGCTCTACAAAATGCTACCAATTCTGGAGTTCGTTTTATACTTGGTGGTTCCACGGTGCTGAATTCTAAAAGGTATTTCAAAGTATCACTGTGCTTTTCATAGATATAAATGGGCCTAAACAAGATGAAGCGAATTTAGTTGTTTCTTGCTGCATGTGATGTATGTATGGCATGCTAGAACTAGTCTTAATTGCTGCTCTGTATTCTACATTTCTCTTGCAGTGGTCAAATTAATTCATGTTCTAGGCCAGGCATATATCAACCTGAAAATTAGTAAAACAATGTTGTATTTGGGGCTGGTTTTATGGCTGGTGTTCAGCCTTTTTGATCCTAGGACAAAAGAAGTCCAACAACAATGCACACCTTTAACGTTTCACACCTGAGTCCAATACTTGTCCTGTTTGCACTTTGATATCTATTTCTAAGCTTAGCTATGTTTTACTTTGGTTGGGAATACAGGTTTCTGAAAGACCTTGAAGAAGCTCAGAGGATAGCGCGATCTAGCTCAAGCGTCGTCTGAATTATGAGATCATGCCATATCTAACTTAGAGAACCATGTAGATAATATTTGCAGTTTGCAAGGGAGTAAAGACGGAAGACGGACTTAAAAGCTTCAAAATTATTCATTGTGCAGCATACCTCATCCGAGTTTTGCGTGAGACCGCCGATACAACAGAGTTCATGGGTTTAAAGAGTGAACAGAGCTTGATTAGTGGATTGTGAAACCCCTTGGAATTCAGTTCTCGTAGTAACATTTATTTATTGTGATCTAGAGAATGGAAAAAGAAAATATGTAATGATAAACATGAATATACTTCATTTGTGTATCAAGATGTAACTCTATGATTGAGGTTTTGCAAAAAAAAAAAAAAAAAGTACATCTAATGAACATAGTTTTAGCGCTTTGTAATGCCCTTTCATATGCTCCTTTGCCATTGCATAGGGAGCAAGGTTTTTAGGCAAAAAATTATTTGACTTAGATCTATCGGGTCGCTTTGTTGAAACAAATTTACTTGGTTCGTAAGCTCGTGTTTGGCTTAGGCTAAGCTTTCGAGTACGAATTGTACTTATCTTTATTTAATTTGTTTATTTTTTATTGTCTTCTCCTATTCCAACTCCAACAAGTCCTCTCACCCTTACAAGACTTAACAGTAGGGACCTTTGCAGAACAAAATGAAAGAAAATGGACTATGCTGGAACGATATAAAGTTCAGGGATTGTGGTGGAATAAACTGGACAGTTCATGGAGCTCTGCGGACATTTTACCATTTTATAAAATTGAAATGTTACACTTGATTGAGATTCACTTCAAGAACATGGGTAAAAGTAAATGGTATAAATCCATGAAAACCAAAGTGATACAACATGTCATTGGTACTCTTGTGTAACCACAATCTTTGTTCACCTACATCTGCCCCATTTCTCAAATAACTTCATTGAAAGTGTGAGCCTCCTGGCTTGGCAGTTATATAAACATTATAACAACATCCATCAATCTTTCATTCCATAGTTTTCAATCTTTTACTTCCCTTGCAGAAATCAAAGCTTTCATGGTCTCCAATCTCCTCAACATCCTACTTCTTGTAGCGGTAAGCTCCTCGAATTCTTTAGTACTAGCTAGCTATGCTTCTTTGTTTTGATCATGAGGTTGTATCTGTTCTGCAGCTAGGCTTGGTGGGAAGCCAATGCCATGCTGCTCTACCTTCTCAACTTTACTGGAACTCTATGCTACCCAACACTCCCATGCCTAAATTTCTCAGAGATATGTTACAATTCGGTTAGTACAAATATGACAATGTTTTCATTTCTTGCAATCAGTGGCGGAGCGGGGCATAGGCCATTGTAGGCCATGGCCTATGCTGCCGCTATATATGTCAAGGTATACATACATGTTCATCTTGATCCAATGGTGAAAAATGGGGTGTGCCACTTATATTTAATAGAATAACCATTAAACTTAAACCCCAAGATCCGGTTGACCAAATGGTGGTCCATATGGTTTCCTCTCAACTCAATTACTCGAGTTCAAATCGTACTAATCATATGAAATTCGTTTTGCCTGGCCCTTAAATCCGGTGCTGGAGAGGGATATAGAAAGCCCAATAAAAGACCATACATGAATAATACATAAATTTGAGAAATTATATAGTTTTGGGTATTAGAAATCAAACTTCAACTCAATTACAAATCTCGAACTTTTAGTTGAAGTCTTCGTTTATACTTTTAAATATCATGTTCTTAACATTTTCATCAAATAACTTATTCTCTATCTCAATGAGTAATACACTTGCAGAAGATATGGATGTGAGCGCAAGAAGAGGAGAGACCAAAGGCGCCTTTGCACGCAAAGGCGCTGGGCGGTACGCAGGAAGACAAGTGTCCGTGACCACAGGCCACAAGGGAAGGCCGCCTGTGTATATCGGAGTGGCACCGGGAGGAATCCCATTCAGTTACTTGTACGCTGTCTCGGACAATCAGCTGCATCTTGACCCAAATCTGTCCCTTTTTTTCTTGGAAAAGGACTTGCACAGTGGCACAAAGATGAAGTTGCATTTTACAGCGGATCCAAATGAAGCAACCTTTCTTCCCTATCATGTTGCAAACTCCGTACCCTTTTCGTCCAACTATTTGCCACAAATCTTGCACTACTTTTCAATCAAACCCGGATCACCGGAGGCTCGTGTAATGAAAGAAACAATCCAAGAATGCGAAAAACCGAGCGTCCAAGGAGAGGACAAATTGTGTGCAACTTCATTGGAGTCTATGATAGATTTCAGCACTTCCAAGCTCGGAAGAAACGTAGAGGCGATCTGTACTGAGGTGGAGGAGGAAGGAGAGGTGCAAGAATATAGAATCAGAGATGGAGTGAAGAAAATGGGGTCGAACAAGTTTGTGGTGTGCCATAAGATGAAGTATGCGTATGCTGTGTTCTATTGTCACACAACAGAGACAACAAATGCATATATGGTTCCATTAGAGGGTGTTGATGGGACAAAAGCCAATGCCGTAGCTGTGTGTCACATAGATACATCGGCATGGAACCCAAAGCATTTGGCCTTTCATGTGCTCAATATTAAGCCAGGAACCTTCCCTATTTGTCATTTCCTTCCACAAAATCACATACTTTGGCTTCCTAAGTAGACATACATGTGCATGTGAAGGAGTTGAGTCCAGTTAGTTCCATTTGTTAGTTGCGGCCTATAATTTTGAATAATACATTTGAAACTCATCTTTTGAAGGTAGAAGGCTCCATATATAGTCATGACTCATGAATGTGTGCAAGTAATTAATTAATGCTAATCCTGCATTAAAAAAAAAAAAACTAATGCTAAACCCTAAAATTTATAAATAACCTAATTGATGTGTCTTTTTGACCTTTGAAGTCATATGTGAGCACACGGGGTGTGAGAAGTCTCGTGAGTTACGGTTTCTAACCTAGTATCCAAGAATAAAAGTCCAACAGATGTGTTAAAGTTCTCAAGTCGTAAGTCACGTCTTCTTATCCAAGTCAAGGTTAATCCAATGCAAGGGTCTTGTGTCCTGCGTAAAGAAAGACACACACACAAGCAACGAAGTACCCGGGGTTGGTGTTCAGGGACGACGCCTCCGATGTGAGAGTATGTCCTTGTATGGAAACCGTTAAGCTCTATAGAGAGAAGTGAATGTGTGAAGTGAGAGAGATAAGAGATTAGGATCCATTCTCTTTGGAAGAATGAGGTATTTATAGGCTCTTACCACCTTGTACCACTTGTCACCATGTGATTGTCTACGGAAGATGGGAGGCCCATTGAGGCCCACGGTGGTCATTTGACTTTTCAATCCGAAATGGCCCACAATAACCCATTTGTTCAATGGTGGCCTATTGTGTCTTCTAAACTCCTTTTTCGTTGTTGAGCTTCTCTTTACTAGACGCGTTGTAGTGGCGTGCCGGAGAGCATGAGGGTCTCACACGTATCCTGCGTGGTAAGATGACTCACATGATCTTACGTGAGCCTGTGCCTCGCATGAAAAGGTCATTTAGAGTCAAGGAGTGTTGATGTTGTGTCTCGTTGTTGTAGCTTGTCAAGAGCAAGACTTGTCTTTGTCCTTGATGAGTGCAAGAAGTTTTGTCCCTCAATGGGAACAAGAGGCTTTGTGCCTTATTCACTCTTGTTGAGGCTTGCGCTCTTTGTGAGAGGGCAAGGCTTGAGCATGTTCAGTGTGAAGCTTGCTTCTTGGAGAGAGGGCAAGGCTCGGCCACGTTGACTTTGTGAGGCATGGAGGCTTAACTTAGGCCTTTGGTGACAGAATGTAGTTTGCTTATTGGTGAAGGAAAGGATTGAGTTTTCAAGGATTTGAAAAACCATGGGAAGGTGTTTGGAAGGTTTTGGACGGAAGGAGGGTCAAGGAGCGAGCCAACCAAAGATGTTCGGATTTTGACCTCAGTTTGTCTGGTTTGGCACAGGCAAAAATCGGGAGCTTGAGCTTTGGTCTCGCAAGGCCATGGCTTGAAGAGGAAAATATTGGGGATGTCTTATGAAGACTTGGCACCAAATTGAAGGTTGAACGCACAAGAGGAGAGGGGTCCAAATGGAGGGTCAAGATTTGGCATGGGCAAACAGAGGCTTGAAGTTTTTGTCTCGCAAGGTTGTGGTTTGTAGGGGAAAAGGTGTAGGAGGAATTAGGAAGGCTTGACACCAAATTGGAGGTCAAACGCACGAGAGGAGAGGGTCCAAATTTGGAGCCTACCATGTTCGATTTGGTATGGGTCAAACAGAGGCTTGGAGTTTTGGTCTCGCAAGGCTATGGTTTGAAAGGGAAAAGGTGTAGGAGGCCATAGAAAGGATTGGAACCAAATTGGAGGTCAAAATCACGAGAGGAGAGGGTCCAAATGGAGGGTCTGGATGTGGAGCCTTCTATGTCCAGTTTGGCATGGACCAAACAGAGCCTTAGCTAGAGTTTTGGTCTCTCAAGGCTGTGGTTTGATAGGGAAAAGGTTGGGAAGGTCTAGGGAGGCTTTGGGATGAAATTGGAAGAGGAATGCACGAGAGGAGATGGGGCCTATAGAGTGTCCAGATCGGACATCCCTTGTCCGGTTTGGTTATGGTCCAAATGGAGGCTTGAAGTTTTGGTCTCACAAGGGTGTGGTTTGAAGAGGGAAAGTTTGGGAAGGTCTTGGGACGCCTTGGTATGAAATGGGAAGAGGAATTCATGAGAGGATATGGGGCCTATGGAGTGTCCAGATTGGATATCCCTTGTCCAATTTGGTCATAGTCCAAATGGAGGTTTGGAATTTTGGAGTTTTGGTCTCGCAAGAGTGTGGTTTGAAGGGGGGAAAGGTTGGGAAGGTCTTGGGAGGCCTTAGTATAAAATTTGAATAGGAATTCATGAGAGGATATGGGGCCTATGGAGTGTCCAGATTGGCCTTGCACCTTGTCTAACCCGACAAGGTGAGGCTCGTCCGAACAAGGTTGTGGACCAAAAAAAGGAGTGGGATTTTATGGGCTAGACTTTTATAGGAGGTCAAGGGAAGGATTGGGTTGGAATTTTGAAGAGATTACATGAGAGGAAGGGGGAAAAAGGAGCGTCCGAATGTGAGGCTTGTCCGGACAAGTTTGTGGGTCAAAAATAGGTGTTGGGTTTTATGAGTTAGGCTGGTAGAGGAGGTCAAGGGAAGTCTTGGGATGGATTTTGAAGGAGAGAGCACTAGGGAGGAAGGGATGGGATAGTTTTTAAGAGGTTGGTTCAGATGGGCATCGCCTTGTTCCTATTTTGCCTCCAATTTGCCTTGAGAGCTCCTTTGGACTCTTGCCAAGATGTTTTCCATGTTTTGGAGTTTTTTGGTCGTGGTCTGTGAACATTTTTGTAGGACCCAAGCCGATGACGTGGTGTTTGAAGTTCCAAATGACAAATTCTCATAATTTGAGAAAGTTTCATATTTTGTGGTAGCATCAGTTTCCCCCCTACTCCTAGCAACTCTCATTTATCTGTGTCGCGTTGGAGTAACTTGGGATGATGACGTGGCGTCTGGCTTTTTCGGGCGTTTTTTTCCAGGAAATTTTTAGTCACCATTCTTTGAGGAGAGTGCGTATCGTAGCTTGTGTGTCTTCATTTTCTCATTCTTGGCAAGTGTTGAGCCAAAGTTTATCTCCCACACATTTAGGAAAGTTTTGAATTGCAAGGAATATTCCTAGATCCTTTTTTCTCTTTTAGTGCCTTCTTCCTCGTTTGCCAATTTTCTCTTTTCCCCCTTTGCTTCCAAAATTACTTATGTAACTTCATTGATTGGAAACTTTAAAGGGGGAGTGAGTGTTTGGAGAGTTGAATTGTACTTATGCATAGGATTGGAAGAATCTTCTTCTCCATTTACAAGTTTTGGAAACCTCCTTGGAAATGGAAGCTTGAAGCTTGAGTTGCTTTCTGCTTTTGACTCGGATTGAATTAAGCTCTGAAATTTTTACACAACGTTCCTTGAGTGCCCAGGACAAACCCTCCAAATTTCAAGACCATCTGATATCATTTGACCCCTCAAATCACTTATTGAAGTGGCTTTTCACGGAACTCCATTGAAGGGAAAACGTGAAGCTTTGAGTTTTTTTTTGCAGGTTTTGCTTCGGTTGGAGTTTGGAGCTGAAATTTGGACATGATGTTCCTCTAGTTCCCAGAAAGATATCCTCCAAAATTCAGAATCATCAGATTTCTTTTGATCCCTCAAATCATTTATTGAAGTTTCTGATTTTGCAACTCCATAAAAGTGAAAGCTTGAAACTTGAGTTATTATTATTATTTTTTTTGGTAGATTTCGCCTCAGTTCGAGTTTGGAGCTGAAATTTGGACGTGATGCTCTTCAAGCATCATCAGGTATCATTTGACCCCTTGAATCATTTATTGAAGTTTCAGATTTTTGCAAAAATGGTGAAATGTCACTATTCACAACATTTTTGCTTTGATCCTTGCATGTTAAGCCGGTAAAGCACTGTGTCCAAGTTGGTCCTGGTGCTTGCAAAAAGTCTTTGTCTCTATTGTAAGGGAGCACTCTAGTGAGGGAATCACTGTAATGATGAGTGCTTGCAAAGAGTACTTGAAAGCTCACAATGAATACTTGCAGTCAGAGCTGGTAGTGAGTGATTTAGAGAGTGCTTGCAAAAAGTGCTTGCAAAAAGTGCTCGCATAGAGTGTCTGCAATGAGCATGGTACCACTACATTTTACCTTAGGAAATATTTTATCTCTAGAAAATATTTTCCTTAGAGAATATTTGACCTTAGAAAATATATTTTGGAGTGTGAGACGAGTCTACTCACTTGTGTCCATGAAAATATATTTGGAGTGTGAGACAAAACTGCACACTTGTGTCCACGCGTTGTCCTTTTCGAGGACAAGCATATGTTGTATGATGTTTTGTGGTGTTGGAACCTTGATGATGACGTAACTTATGTTCCTTCTGTTTGTAATTTTGCAGGATCCTTTCGTCATGGATTTTGATATGCTAGAGAACTTTGATTACTACCTCTCGCCTCTCCCTTCAGATCCCATCCTTTCTCTTTCTCAGTTGAAGGCTATCATGAGTGGGTCAGCCATCAAGGTTGTTTCTTAGCATGCTACTCATGTAGGTGCGGATGAGGATATGAGGTATGTAGCTTTTGCGGACGTTGATATGACTACGGAGGCCGTTGTTGCTGAGGTTCCTCATACACCTACTGCATTGATAGACCATTGAGTTAGTTGTTGTTGAGGTGCCTTCTGCACCTGTACTTCCAAACTAAAAAGCTTCCTAGCCTACTAGGTGTTCCTTCCTTGAGTGCAAGTACTCCATTTACTATGGTAGAGATAGATGAATTATGGGTCGCGCGCGCATGATATTGACAAGAGGGATTTTTCCCTTGTCTTCCTTTTGGTCCTGGTGACGTTGCTTGTCCTAAGGAGGACACTTTCTATTGGATTTTCTTCGTGGTGGGACTCACTCTCCCGCAGGAACCTTTTCTTGAGGAGATTTTGATGAGCTTGGCATCACTATGACACTTTCTTCTCCATGCCTCATCAAGAGGGCTTCAGGCTATGCTGCTCTTTCTAGGATGCTTAGGAGGGAGCCTACTGCTTGCTTGTTTAAGGAGTCGTATTTCAAGTCTCTCTCTAAGAAGGGAGAGGGTTATCATGCTAGCTCCCGCGTTGGGGTCACACACATTATGGAGTTATCGGGTGATCACTTCAAGGGTTGAACTATGAAGAAGTTCTTTGTTGCCCCGCGAAGAGGTTTTGGGTATCCACGAGTTCCAAAGGAGCCTTCCATGTTTGGTTAAAAGTTCAAGGAACCTTTGAATCACTATGATGAGGAGTTTCACACAAGGCTGTTCATGGGATAGTCCCTCTGGTTCGTTTTGAATCTAGGAGGAGAGACTTTTCTTGACGTATTCATGGAAACATAGTTGATCCAGTGTTTGAGGAGGAGTGCATCTCTTGCGTGTATCCCTTGTCAAAGAAAGAGGGTGACGCTAGAGTTAACACTTCCTTTTGAGTCTATGCATCAGTTTATAACTTGCAATGTTTGTGATAACTCGCATTTTGTGCTAGTTATCCGACCTTAAATTAGGCATTCTAGTCCTTATTTCGCCCTGTTTTGGTACTCTTTCAGCCCTTAAAGAGTATTAAATGCCCGAATTTCAAATTATGCCGACTTGTTCGATGGAACTTGTACTTTGGTGGAATTTAATGGTTTTTACATATTTTTAGCTCAAATTGTGCCTATTAATCTGTGTTTTAGTGTTTCTTGAAAATTCAGGTCATAGAGCATAGGTCGGGATGCATTGAATGACCGAAGACCAAAGTCAAAAAGTCGGAGAGCAGAGTCCCAGCTGGCGCTGCAGCGCCAGCCGTGACGTCGCGGCGCCGACGTTCAAATCCATGTCACATCCACGTCATTTCCACATCAGTTGTCCAGCTCCATTTTTCAGCGCCACGTCAGCAAAGTTCAAATTTCGAATATTGGTCAACTGCGCAATATCTTCTCCGGTCAAAGAGTCCAAGGTGTACCAGACTGCTCGTGACGCCGCGGCGCCCACTGCCACTGATGCCTATATATACTTCAATTCGCAAGTGATCAAGGGTTGGCTTTTGGTGCCGTTTTGGTTCATTTTGAGGTCTAGTTTCAGAGCTTTAAGCTTCTCCCATTCATCTTCTACATGTCCAGAGAGCTTTCAAGCTCCTTTCCATCTTTTACATTTACATTTTCATCGAAACATTGTTAGGT
>JAYMTH010002298.1:0-12848 GCA_036897465.1 Pelargonium australe
CAAATTCTTCTAAGTGTCCAGCTTTGTTCAAGTGTCAAGTGTTGAGTCTCAAGTCTTCTTCCAAGAAATGGTGTTTCCATGATATTTGAACATATGTCTTGCGTGAAGACAAACACACCAAAGGAACGAAGCACATGGGGTGGGGGTACAAGAACTCCGCCTCACGCGTGAGACTAAGTCCTTGTATGGTAACACGAATGCTCATTAAAGCTTTTCTAGAGGGAGAAAGCTAGAGGAAAAAGAAAATGTGATGACTCGCCTGACCTATTGTGAGCCACTACCTCGCCAGGAAGCGTAATGGGTGTTTTGGAGTTTTGATGTTGTAAAGGCTTGTTGGAGCACCTTAAAGGAGTCTTGGCAAGAATGAAGTCTTGTAAGAGTATAAATGGAGGCTTGTGTCCTGCGAGGAGACTTGTCTTTGTATTGGGAAGAAAAAGCTTCCATATCTCCTAAATTTTAGTGTGATACATGACACAAGCTTGGGAGCTCCTTGTTCATTGTGAGATGTAGGTAGCATGTCTTAGAGTGAAAGGCACTATTTGGAGGACTTATCTAGGAGTAGAACAAGGATCCTATGTCTGGAGTGGAGTGGAGTCCATCCGTCGGGAGTGGAGTGGAGTCCATCCATCGGGAGTGGAGTGATGACCATCCGTCTGGAGTAAACTGAGTATCATCCGTCCGAAATTGTCCTGGAGAGATCCAGGAGATAGTTGGTCCAGAGCTGGATAGGTGGAGAACAATTGTCGCGACATTAGGTGCAAATGTCGCGGCCCAGACACTCTAGTGTGTCTGGATCCTTACAAGGTGCTTGTGTCTATCCAGACACGTATGGATGCCGCGACATTTCATGTTGATGTCGCGGCATTGGATGTAGTTGCCATGTCTCGGACAATCGGGAGTGACCCCCCGGACACACCGTTGTACTTCATATGAGTGATCTCAAGGCATTGAATCCTTTTGGATCATGGGCCGAATGTGACCACATTAAACAGAATCGGGTTGCTCACATGGCATAGGGATGGCCACGTGTCACCATCTCATTCGCTCTAAGACATGTGATTTTTATCGTAGTATCAAACACAAATAACATTGCATGATCGACCTTAATTATATCTATCACAATCTCGATTCATATACAAATCCATCTTTTGATATTTTATTTTCTACTTGTGTGTAGCTTTTATTCACTTGTTTTTTTAGTATGTGCATGCTTAGATTACAAATAACAACTACAAACTATTGAATTTATTGTTTTTGTAGTTTACATTGTTCTATTTAAAATCATGTCTATCTATCGAGTTTTTGTGGATCGATATCTGGATTTCCATCCTATATTACTTGTGTTATTCGGTACACTTACTTAAAGCGTGTCAGTAAGTGATCTATCGCCACCACACATGATCCAAAGGTCTATGATCTTTGACCTTTGCATTTTGATGTCATAACTCGATATATGGTTGTCGAGATGCTTAACGAGCGTTGATAAATCGCATTTTGTGCTAGTTGTAGTCCAACCCTAAATTATGTATTTTAGGTCATTGTGTGTCCTGTTTTGGTGCTCTTTTTGCCCTTAAAGAGTGCTATATGTCCGAATATGCCATTGTGTTCAACTTGCATAGTGAAAATTGCACTTTGGTGAATTTTAGTTGTTTTGGTATGTTTTTAGCCCAAATTGTGCCAAATAATATGTGTTTTAGTGTTCATTGATAAATCAGGTCAGAGAGCACATGTTAGGATGCAGTTGGAGGCCGAAAGACCAAATTCAAAATGTCGAAAAGCACAAGCTGCCAGTTGGCGCCGCAGCGCACCGTTGCCATCCACGTCGCTGCTCCAGCTCTCCATGCCTCAGTGCCACGTCAGCGAAAGTTTGAAATTCAAAACCCAGTCAGTGTGCACTATTCTCTCTTGTCAAAGAGGTCAATTCCATCAAGACTCTCGTGACGCCGCAGCGCCAGCACCTGGCGCTGCGGCACCTGCTGCACAAATGCCTATATATATATAGACGAGTTGCCAAAGGTTCAAGGGTTGGCTTTCGGTTCGGTTTTTTACCATAAGTGCAGAGTTCTATGCGTCTTTCTCCACTCCTCCCCATCCATTTGAAGTCCAGAGAGCTTCCCAAGTCTCTACCCATCCTTTTCATTTCCATTTTTCCATAATCGTTGTTAGATTGAAACTTATTTTGGTTGTGAAAGCTTGTATGATCATATTGTGGCTTTGGCTCAATTGAGATCCTTATACTTGCTGGATATTTGTTTGAATGATTTGATTTTTCCAACTTGAATGCAATTATAATTGTTTTGTCAATTTCAATTGTTACCTTCATTAATCGCGAATGCAAATTCATTTAAATTCTATATTAATCATAGATTGTGTTTGTGACACCACATCTATGGCTAACTAATCCTTAAGTGATCGGGATGTAGTTGGTCATAGGGAGGTGGGGTTTTTGTTGTCCATTGTTTAATTGTAGATTGTGAAAAATAGCTATTTTCAATGGTTTGAGGGTGTAATGCCTTAATGTGGCCTGTACAACCCCATTTCAGACTCTAGCTTGAGCTCTTCCAAATCATGGATTAGCTCAAGTGGATCAAACCATTGGGTAAGAGCAATTCTTACGCCATTATAAATTAAGCAGAACTGGGTTCGTATTTCACGTGTATAGCGGACCTTTGTTTACTCGCGTAACTAAGCTATTAAATTTATACTAGGCAAGGCAACACCCCACCAAACTGTGGATATTGACTACATCCCAATCACGCTTTCGTCAACCAACCGGGTACGCAATCTAATTTCACTCATTTTCGCTTATAACTCTGTCTCGTTCATCTACTGTTCCATCGCCTGTGCACTATTGCACACACATCACTTTCACGATAATTGTTTACTGCTTTTTCTAGTTAGTTCGTGCTATTACTAAGGACCCTCTTTAAGTCCCCCTCTAACTCCCTGTGGATTCGCCAACTCGGATTTCACCATCCTATTATTACAAAGTCGACTTCAGTATACTTGCCGGACGCACACCAAGCACGACAGAGTACAAATGTTTGCTTAGATTCTACACAAGAGTTCTTGCTCGTCTTGAGCACTACTTCCAGGAGCATCTACATCCTACCGCTGATGATTAGTGTACCTTCGAAATTACTTTCTAGTTTAAAAATATTTTTTTTTTTGGATGTTTTGCTGATGTAACTTTGATACAATAACTATTTTTGCAATATTTATGGTTATATATATCGACTTTGTATGCTAGCTACGCATTTTTTTATTGTACGATTTCTTAATTTATTATCAGTTTAAAATATTAACAATGAGTAAAATATTAAAAAAAGTTAATTAATTAAACAACGACAAAACAGTTTGTCGCCATGTGTCGATGGAATGTTCTGTAACTGATAATCGTCGTCACATTTGTGTTAATTTCGTCACCAGACCGTCGTTGAATCTAGCTTGTTGCCGACCTCGTCTCTGATATTGTGTGGTTGTTGACGACAGATGGACTATTTGTGCAACAACAATGGTTGGACGATGGCTGATCCTAAACGACGATCCAAACATCAACAGATTAAAAGTCATCGCAGGGCCGTCATTGATCATGCGATGTAAAGAAACATGATCAATAACATAATTTCCCGTCGTTGATCATTGTTTCTCTTGTACTCAAGGTATTGTAAAGATTTACCAGAAGGGTTAAAAGACAACATGAAATATGGCTTATTTAAATATTTTACATGTAGATTGGCAATCAACATGATGCCCGATAATAAAAACAGAACAAGCAAGATTCAAATAAGTTCACAACCTTGGAAGTTAGAACTAAGATCTTAAGACCTCTTTCTTAATTTTACATAGAGATGTGTAGTTCTAGTTCTTAGAAACAGACACAAATTGTTGTTGTTGAAGGAAATGGCAGATGGAGGAGGTCCCTGGCTTGACCTTGAGCATTTCAAAAGACAAATGCTTAGGGTTCCATTCTGATGTATCCGTGTGGCACACGGCAACTGCTTTAGCTTTGGTCCCATCAGCACCCACCATAGGAACAACATAAGCTCTTGTCCTAACCAATACATGGCAATAGAACACTGCATATGGATAGTTCTGTTTGTGGCACACCACGGTATTGTCACCAACCTTCCTCAATCCCGACACGATTGTATATTTCTGAATTATGCGGGTTTCTTGTTCGGTCTCAGTAGAGACTGCCTCAACATTTGTTCCTAGCTTTGAGGTGATGAAGTCGACCACCGACTCCAATGAAGTTGCACAATACTTGTCTTCTCCTTTCATAGCGGGTTTTTCGCATTCCTCGATACTTTTTTTCATGATCTTGGCTTCTAAGGATCCTGGTTTGGTGGAAAAGTGATTCAATATTTGTGGAAATTGTTTTGACGAGAAGGGCATTGAATTTGCTTCTTGGCGAGGTAAAAAAGATGGTCCATTTGGGTTTGTAGTGAAGTCCAATTTCATGACTGAGCCAGTGTGGATGTCCTTTTCCAAGAAGAAAAGATTAAGGTTATTAGGGTTTTCATTTTTAGTGGCGGCGAGTTTGTACTGTCTACGAGAAGAATAACCAATGAAAGTAGCATCTATCACTCCAATCCATTTGCCACCTTTGGCTTCACTGGTTGGAATACTTTTCTCTTCCACCACATCTGCAAGTATAGTCAACAATATTTGAGTTCTGAGTTTTATGTTCATAAAAGTGAAATAAAACTAAGAGCTTAAATTAATAATATGTGCAAGATGCTCAGCCGCATACCCAATTAAGAATGACTCAGTTTTCTAATAGGCGTGTTAGCTGAAGAAAAAAAAAAAATTGAACTTCTTTTAGTTTTAGAAAGTAGCCATGTTTTTTTCTCGTCGATTTAGTTGTCCTATAAAAGAGCCAAATGTTAGATTGTGACTTTTGAGAACGGTCGGAAAAATAATTGAAAATGAATCAAGTGAAAGAAGATTTTGACAAAAATATTATTTTCAAGAGTCACAGACCAGAATCGGCAAGAACTGTTGTCTGCCGTCGAGAAAATCAAACCGTCAAGCATTCATTTATCTATGTTTTAATAAAGGAGGAAAAGTGATGTAAGAACAGCTGCAGAAGTCGGAAACGTTATCGGGATCGCACAAAAAATTAATCATTCAACAATGTTTAGGCTTCATATCGAAGTTTTAAATGATTGTTTCCTTTTTCAATTAAAAATTAATTTTTGTTTAGGCTTCATATAATAAAAGTATTATTCAGATAATTCTTTTTCTTTTTTGTGAGTGTGTGAATATTATTCAGATAATTGCTTCTTCTTTTTATATTTTGCTTCAAATAAAATAAAAAGAATAAATATGCATAATGCATGCAATTACTATATACCTCTTATAGCTTTTGGCATCATTGTGTTGGGAAGCACTGATTTCCAGTAAAGCTCGGATGATAGGACACCATGGGTTGCCACCAGCCCTAGCTGTAATGTAACACAATATGTAAGTTCATGAAAACCATAAGCATTGGCTCACAAGTAGAGACAATTTTTTTTGAAAACCATAAGCATTGGCTCACAAGTAGAGACAATTTAAGGAAACAAAATGCATATTTTTTTTTAAGTTAAGAAGCTTACACTAAGAAAAAGGAGCAAGTGTAGGAGACGAGAGTCCATATCAAGGCTTTGCGAAGTGAATACTACGTACTAAGATTGGATATTGCAATTTATAGTAAATTTTGAAACCCAACTCTAATCATTGGAATTAGGTTGATGCATGCATGCATGCATGAATATGAACGCACCACTTTAATATCCCACTTGTGTTGCTTTTGGTTTGTCTTCTTCTTCACTCAGCCGCCATGCCAATACTCCATTCATGCACGTTTCTAGGTCACGCCATGCACAACTTGACCACATTCTTGTTCACTGGATAAGTATCAAATCTAAAACACAACTTGACCACATTCTTGTTCACTGGATAAGTATCAAATCTAAAAGAATGTGTTTTTTTCTCAAAGCTGCATTATTATATATATCACCATGTCATTTTAAAGCATTATCATCCATAAAGGGCAGCCAAAATCCTTTAATAGCATTATCATCACCATGTGATCAGTAGACAGTAGTTGTTTGTACACACACAAGCATGAGAGAGTCATAGGTCGTCAAAATATAGGAGCTATCTGATTGTTATTAAATTTGTTATTCAAAAATGTTATATTTTTTCTCTTCTATCCTCTATAAAACAAGATTCAAAGTCCTTTTAAAGCATTATCATCACCATGTCCTTTAGCGTGTTTGCATAGACACAAGCATGTGAGAGTCACGTCAAAATATGCTCTCTTTTTATAAGCAAACGATAATTTTATTAATAAGTTGGAGAAGACAATAAAAATACTAAAAAAACTAAAATTGCAATATAAAAATACTAGCTTAAATCCAAGTGTGGGTTACAGCACTAAAAATCAAAGGTAAAATAATCCATAGATGGACCAAAAAGGCATGGTAAAATAGAGTAACAAAAGCTCTTAATCCGTAGGATCGTGTAATCAAAGGACGAACGCTTGTCTTGATAAGACCAGGGCGTTCAAAGTCAGGCAAACAAACCACAAAACAATGAGATATAAGGAGGCCCAAACTTTTCACATACGAGAGGAACCAAAAGTAAGGAAAGCCCAAGAGCAAAGTAGACAATAAAATTGGTCGGGAAGACAGCAAAAAACGGACCACCATTGCAAAATACCGAACCAAATCCAGTCAGACAAATTAAAGCACAATGAATCAAGAGGTGAGAACAACTCTCCGGAGATGTGTCCCACAACCGGAAAAGAAGGTTTGAGTCAATCGTTAGAATCCTTCTTTGATGCAAAAAAAAAAAAAAAAAAACAAAAAACAAAACAAAAACAAAGCATGGGACGCTATTGAGAGCTGCCAATCAGGCGAAACTTTGAATTTTAGGAGGAATGCTCGACTTCCAAATCAGTTTGTTGCAAGCAAATTAAACGAGAGTGAGGCTCCCACAAATACAAAGCGAGATACGACTGCTTAGACAAATATTGTTTAGACTTAGCATGCCGCCAACACAGGTTATCCAGGACTGCTACCTGCAACTGAACAAAGACTAAAGCATAGGAGAACTGATATAGAAAGTGTCCACTTCCCAGCCGCGGAGAGGTCTCCGAAAGTGCAGCAAAGCTTCCGAACATGGACGGGCTACGACGAAGAAGGAGATAGCCTAGTTTTTGAAACTGCAAAGCAAACAAAGTCTTGGATAGCTAAGCACCAGAGTCATATAGGAGAGACAACTATTGAGCCAAAATTTTACAACATTCCTATCACCCAACACCCACTTCATACCTCCACGCGACAGACAAGTCAGAAAAACTAGGTAAGAGTAGTAACTCCATGAGCTTATGCATTACCGGTGAAGGGTTACCAGGGCAGACGTATTAGATCGACCACATCAACGGGTCCCAATTTCACTTAGCACACGGAACACGTTTTCGCAGCGAGGTAGATTTCAGTGCGAACCGCCACCACCAATTAACTAGTAGGTTGATATTAGCTAACTCGAATTGGCGAATCCCGAGGCCTCCATGAATACGCGCTTGAGTTATAGCAACCCAGTTAACCTTGGTCTACCTGCACCTCAATGTGTTTCTCAACCAAAGGAGTCTCTTTTCAATTTGCTCGAGAAAGCGAATAACCGACTTGGGAGCCCGAAAGAGAGACATGTAATAGAGCGGAAGCGATGTCAAAGCCGAGTAAATAAGAGTGATACGACCCCAAAGAAAATATACCTTGCCTGTCAAACTGCAAGACGCTCACAAAATTGATCAATAACAGCCAACCAAGAGCTCACACTCCTAGGATTACAACCAAGCTTAAACCCGAGATAGGGAATAGAAAAGGAATTAGTGCAACAACTCAACTCTGCTTCCGAAAAATTTGAGACCTTAATAGAGATATTTAAACCAATTAGATGAGATTTGGAGAAATTAATCTTCAACCTCGAAATCAATTCAAACCCGTGCAACACAAATTTGACTTTTCGAACAGAATGAATCGAGTCAGAAATGTCCAAAAACAAGATTGTATCATTAACGAATTGCAAATGAGAAATCGAAATATCGCCGACCCGAACACCTTAGAAGTTGTTATTGGACTCGGTCTTCAGTAGAAGAAGATGGAGAGCTTCAGCCACTAGAATGAACATGAATGGCACTAAAGGACAACCTTGCTTAACCTCTTGAGAAGATGAAAAATTGCGAGACAACGAGCACAACCTAAATTTAGACATAAACCCATCAGTACAAGATAATGGTCAATGAATGACTAATCCAAACGGTCAAAGGCATGATGAAAATCAAGTTTTCCCAATTACTGACGATATTTTAGCCAATACAACCAAATGAATAAGTTCCCCCTCTATTAGAATATTATAAAGGATCTAAGGGTCTTAAATAAATGTAATTTGGACATAACTAATAATTCCACCAATGAGCGGTCTTAGAAGACAGGCAAGTAACTTCGCAGTAATCTTGTACGGAGCCGAGACGAGACTAGGAGGCCTATAATTATTCAGGCGATGACGTCTTAGGAATCAAAGCGACAAATGTCTAATTAAGACCTTTCCTGAATCTCCCTTTAGCATAGAAACTTTGAGAAAAAGCCCACAAATCAAGTTTCACAACATCCCAACAAAACTAGAAAAGGAACGGGCTAAACCCATCATGACCCAAGGCACACTAACCATCACAACTAAAAACCTCTTTTGAAGCTCATCCAAAGAGAATGGTTTCTCAATATCGAAACTAGCTTCCCTCAAAAGAGATTTAAAATTTGGACTTGAGAAAGTCGGTCGGTCACTAACCAAACAAGAAAGTCGATCCTTAAAGAAACCATGAGCTAGCTCCTTTACTGTCCCTAAATTCGTTACCCAATTACCAGAGTTCATGACTCCCAAAATGCAATTTTCAAATGACGAATAGAAGCACATCGATGAAAAAATTGGGTATTTTTGTCCTCTCAGATAGCTAGTGAACTCGAGATTTCTCATTCCATAAGAAAGAGAGCTCACGAGACCGCACGTCGACCGTGAAGCTCAGCAATGAGGTCGGCTCTACATTGTTGCTCAAATGCTGAAAGGAGACTAGACTCAACGATCATATCAAGTTGATCAAGCTAACAATGCCGAAAAACGATAGGTTAAAAGTTCAGCAATTTGGAAACCTAAAAGGCTTATGCCCCCAATCAACCGATTCGGTAGAAAGCAAAATAGGACAATGATTTAAGTAGTCATTAGGTAAGCTAGATTGGACCAAAGTATATAGAGGGAAGAGGACCAACATGAAGATATAAGAACCGTGTCAATCCGGCTTGCTAAGGAGTAATTAGGACTGTACCACAAAAAAGCTTGCCGCGAAGAGAAAGATTTTTTATATTTTTTTTTATCTTTCATCAGCTCTTTCTATCCATCCAAACTAACGAAATATGCCGGAATATGCCAAAATCGTGTCATGTGCACTGCACATGTTAATTTTTTTTCAAAATGGCATAAATGCCCTTGAGTTTATTGAAGTTTACTACCCCATAGTTGACACCTTTTGCAATTTGCTACCCTTATTAATCAGAAGCGAATCATCAATAAAAGAGTTGAAAGCATCCATGCTAGGCAAGTCGATCAAACCATGCATTTGACCATTCAAAAGCATTGCAAATGCTATTCAAATCACCCACTAAAATACAAGGGAGTGAAGAACCCGAGATAATAGAGCGGAGGCGATCCCAAAGAACCATTTTATCTCTAGCCAGTTGAGGAGCGAATATCTAGATCAGCATGCATGAGCAACCAAAAGCTAACCAAAAACCAGTAATAACAATGAAATTCGTGTCGATAATACACGAATGAAGATCAAATTTATACGAAAATACCTAATACTTACTCTCTTGAATGAATACAACACTTGACTTCAGAACGTGAATGAGAGACCGCAAGCGGTGTCTCTTCTACGGCGCCAAACAACGACGGATATTCCACGACAAAAGGCTCATACCGTGGTGCGACGTTGAGAAACAATATGTCATGCGGGGATGCAACTTCAGTATGGCGAAGTCGATCGATAACTTCCAATTATGATCCTTGACTTTAACTTCTAGCTCTTTACAGAATCGAGTCAGAAGCAGTGGGAGATGAACCACCACCAGTTGTCAAAGCATGATCTGAGACTATGTTTAGCACGTTCCGAAAAGGACCGAACGCGCAAATTGAGAATCCGTGGAGAAGACCCTCCTCGAATCAGAGTTAAGCCGGTCTGAGTTTTTATATGAAGACTCTGAACTGGAAACTTTTGTGTGTGATCGTTACAAGAATCAGAAGCAGAAACTAGGTCAGTGCAGTCAATAAGATTTGCATGGGATGAGTCTATATGTGTCAGTTTTGCATGGCCCGAATTGAAATGTAGCGGTTAAAGTTGAACCGGCCTCATCCAACAAAGGGATTAATGGAGGAGTTTTAGGATTATGATCCATCCTAAAGGAAAAACTGTCGGGGCTGGATGGAGTTGAGCCCGCAAGAAAATAGGAAGGCGAGTCGAACAAAATCGGGACATGGAACGGGAGCACATAAGTCCCTACACTCTCCAAAACATAAATGATAAAGGAAGAATAGCCCAACTTAACTGAGACCTCCTTTGATAAAACATTAAAGAAATATGGATGAGAAACTATGCTCGGTCGAGATGAATGCCTATAATGAGATTCAGGTGTAAGCAGAGACGCTGATCAGAAAGGTTTGAAATGCTATCAAACGAATTCAAGTACCAAGCATGAAAAGGCATACCCTTAAGCGTAACCCATCAAAAGCTACCACCCTTCCATTTTAGATTACTCTAATCATTAAAACACACGGACCATTGCGACAACCATTCCCAATTTGAGGATTTCGAGGCAAGCATTGTATTTTGATCGCTAAAAGACAACGTGAAAACTCGAGTAGCAAGGGAATATATCGATACATTTGAGACACCCTCGGATACGCATTGATGATACAAAGACTCACTTGACACGAACTCCCTAGACACAGCCAGAACGCTTCATTTCAGATTATTTGTCATGAGCTTCGAGGAAGAAATGTGACACTAAGGGAGTTGCCAAAGTTTTGTAGCCAAAATGACAGGGTTATGTCGAGCTTGAGACAACCGCAGAGCCGCCTCTGCAGCAGCGAAAGATATCCTGGCTAAGGAAAGGGTCGGCCTGCGATTAGAGCTGAATGCCAAATTAGGGTTAACCTGCGGTGCATTCGAAAATGGTTGAGATTTGTGCATCAATGGCTGAATAGCCCAAGCGACATGGATGTGCCTACGAAGCATGAATACCCCACTGAGAATACTCATAACCCTTGCTGCCTCCCTCCGTTCTGATAACGTGACAAACATGAATCGTCTTCCTTTGGGATTTGGATAACAGGAACATGGCAAGAGACTACAGTGGAATGGCGGTTGAAAATGGCCCTAAGCCAGCGCTCTGAGATGTTCGATGGGAGATTCCCCACATAGAGAACCGCGTTCGAGTCTCAAGATGGATATCAGGATGGGTTAGTCAAAGCCATAATCGATCTGAAGGTTGTCGATCTAGAGTTCGTCGATCTAGGGTTAGGTTTTATCATGTATCACTTTCTATTTTTATTATTTATGTTTGTCTGCTGTATTCTCTCCAGTCAAATGAAAAACAGAAGTGGTGAGTTCAAAATGTGCTATTTGATTGATATTGTCAGAGAACCAACTCAACTAAAAGCTTAAGCTTGTAGTTGAAGTCCTCATTTATTCTTTTAATATTATATTCCAACACGCCCCCTCATGTGCAAGCCCGTTATGGCTTTGCAAGTGGACCGAAGAGAGATTGATAGGAGAGCTCATTCCCGATTTTAACTTTTGTGGGTGGCCCTATATGAGAGATAGATAGGAGCTCATTCCCGATTTTAACTTTTACGGGTGGCCCGATAGGAGAAGATAGAGTGCCCAAGTGGGCTTGAAGGATATGAGGAGAGTTATATAGAAGACCCGAGATAGAGAGCCCAAGTGGGTTTGAAAGATATGAGAAGAATTGTATATAGAAGGCCCGAGTGGGCTTGAAGGATAAGAGATATATTAAAGACCCAAAGAAATGAGTAATTAAAGAAGCCCAAATATGATAGAAAGAATAGATAAAAAGTTTATAATTATACAAATTTTGGGGGTGTTAGGATTTGAACCCGTGACATCATGCTCTGATACCATATCAGAGAACCAACTCAACTAAAAACTTAAGCTTGTAGTTGAAGTCCTCATTTATTTTTTTAATATTATATTCCAACATATATTAAATAGTAATCATGTTGTTTTCGAAGTCTCATTTTCTTTAAATATTGCCATAAACAATCTCATTTTTCTTTAATTTGTTATTCATGAATTTTGGACAGTATCACCAGGATAATGTGATTAGAAGTTAGAACCTTAAGTTTTTTTAATGTAGTAAGAATCCTAAGTTGGTTGAAACTTGAAAAAATAGTACACAAGAGTGTGAGGAAGAAAAATCAACACTAATTATCTTATCCTATTTTGTTGTACAATGATTTTTTCTTTCATGTACGGACACTTTTTTGTCTTATTTGAACTCTTGTAAATCATTTTTTATTAATTAAACTCACTCAACCGTCTATAGTTAGTGATGCGCCTATTTTGACCGGGGTCAAAAGCAAACACACTTGGGGGTGATGTGCTGGAACTTCTTGTCCACGTGTGTTAAGGAACCTAAAGATTGTTCTAAGTCCAAGTCTTCCGTTAGGCAAGGGACCTAAAATATTCTAAGTCTGAAGGGGTCGAGTCCACGTTACTTGTCGTC
>JAYMTH010002299.1:0-12846 GCA_036897465.1 Pelargonium australe
GACAGGGTAGTAAGAAAGTACGAAAAAAAGTTCAGGGTAGTTCATTGCAAAAGGTGTCAATTACAGGGCTGTTTTCAGTGATTATCCCAAATATTTTTTGTCATTGTTTGGGTTGTCTGAAATGGTTGTGACGTACATTTTTGTCACAAATGTGTATTTGTGACGAAAAATATAATTTTTGTCACAATTTGTGACGGAAAAATTTCTCTCACAAATTTCCGTCACAATTTCTGACTTTTTTTGTAGTGGTTAACTCAAAATTGAGTCCAACCTGACACAATCAGGCTTATTTAGTTGATTGACCTAGAAACTGTTGGAAATTGATTCAACTAATATGTGGCGAGGTGCACAATTAAAAAAATTAGGAGTGAGTTCAATATATTGTATTATGTTTTGTTCAAAATTGGGCGTTGAATGAACGAATATTAAAAAAAAATTGAGATATTTTTAGTTTTCAATGAACTGTTCTTTTGTGTATTTTTTTAAATTTATTTTAAATAAGAAAATTTAAAACCTCAAAATGCACTTATTTTAGTTTTATATCTTATGTATAATAAAGATCGTAGATGAAATACTAATTTTTTCTTATTATTTATCACAAATTTTTAAAATAGTATAGAATAACTTGAAATTATATGATTGCAATAACTTACACACAAAAATGAGAAAGTATTTCATTTAATTTATCATAGAATAAATGATAATAATTCATCAAAATCCTGAACATCGTCGGAAGAAAAAACTAGTTAAATATATAAGAAACTATTAATTATAAGGTGATATATTGATTGATCCAACTTGGAATCACAGAGCCAAAGTGAACAATGGAGGAAGTGGATCTTTATATGAACCTATATGCATGTATATTATATGTAGATTGATGTAGCGTATTTTTATTCACAAAATTCTTTTATCTCTCTTCAAAGTCTATATGGATCCTACTTTATCTCCTTTCAATGCAGATGACATGTGTGATTGTAAATGTTCCACTTCAACTTCCATTAGAGTCGTCTCAAGGATTTCAATGACCTAGTGCCAAAAATGAAATTTGAGCCCCTAAATTTTTTAAATTATGGTCGATCGTGAACTGATGAAAATAAACTCGATCGGTTCACCGAAATCAATCAGTCGGTTACAAATATAAACCGTAATTTATAAATCATTAAACTTAAGAGCAAAAAATGAAATGAATACAACATGTGATTCACTGGGACATAATATAAATAACAAAGACTTTCTTTTACAGACTATGAAAGTTTAAGAACCGAACCACCATATGCGATTTTTATTTTTAAAAATTACAACGGACTGAACTAAACCACACTAAATCACTTCGCACACACTAATAGCCGACATTGACTTATATATACAATATACATACATGTAAATTCATGAATTATAATAATTTTCTTAAATTGTAAGAGTGACCCCCAAAACCAAAAGTCTAGTGATTTTCAAGCTCTATGGCTTGAAGCAATAACAAGCCCACAATCACGATCACAATACAAACAAAATCAAAATGTGATATGTATATACGTGTAGGCAAATTGGAAGAAGAACATGGTTTTGGTGGGGACATTATGGTTCGCACGTAGAACATCATAGTACCAGCGTTTTCATGTAATAATAGTGTAGGGTCAACTAATATAAACTGTGGAACCAACATGCATGCATGAGGTTGTTTCTATTTTTTAATTAATTGTCTTAAATAGTTTTCACGTAGTTTCGTAGACAAAGCATATATATAACATGGATTCCAGAAAAAGAAAGATTAAATGAGAAACAATGGAATTAATTAAAGATTAATAATAATGGTTACTACTTGCATATGGAAATGGAACTGAAGGAGCTGTCACGTTGAAGATGGCATGTGAATCCATGTGAGATGATTAGTTATAATAATTAATTATTTTAGGGTCAAAATTACCAACTGGTTCTTATTTTTTTTTGCTGTAAAGTCAAAGGCCAAACAATAATTCTGTACGTACAAAGAATGAAGGAGAGAAGCAGTATCATTTTTATTTATTTTTACTGTTAATTATTTCAATTATATTGTCAAAAAAATTATTTTAATTACGGAGTATATATTAGACACTGTTATTCCAGACAATGTGGGTGTGTGTGTGGAGTCTTGAAGGAAGATTCTTCATCTTTATTAAAGATGTGTGATTGTCTAAAAATTTTGACTGAATCTTGTGCTGTATTGATGTCGTGTTCTAACAGGCGACGTCTTGTGATCTCGAAGTCTTGTGATCATGCCTCGTGTCTGGATCTTTTAGATGAAGTCTTGTGATCCTGTCTCGTGGTCTCGTGTCTGGATCTTTCGAACGAAGGTTTGTGATCCTGTCTCGTGGACTCGTGTCTGGATCTTTTATAGATGAAGTCTTGTGATCCTGTCTCGTGGTCTCGTGGTCTCTTGTCTGGATCTTCTGGACGAAGTCTTGTGATCCTGTCTCGTGGTCTCGTGTCTGGATCTTCTGGACGAAACCTTGTGATCTGAATCTAGTAGCCTTGTGATCTGAATGTCATGCCCTTGTGATATGGATGTCGTGCTCTTGTGATCTGCATGTCGTGCTCTTAGGATATGGATGACAAGGTCTCGTGATCTGGATGACGTGATCTCGTGGACTTGTGATCCTGCAAGCACGAATGCACTGTTACGTGGAGTCCCGGATGTGTGTTCGGGGGACCGCCTCCGTCGTAAGAATCAAGATCTCAACACAAGTATAAATTGTATGTTTGAAGATTCGAATATCTTTGAAGAACGTTCAAAGATCGACGAAGAATTTGAAGAACACGATGAACGGTTGAGAGGTTTTCATGTTCTCTATGTTCAAGAATGAAGAAGTGTATTTTACCTTTTGGTGGGAGTTCATTTTTATAGGTCCCAACTCATCTGATGACGTGGCGGCGTCTGATTGGTTGGGAGTTCACAGTGGGTCTCACTCCAAAATGGAAGTAAAAATGTTACTCTATTTATGCCTAGTGGGATTTGATCTTTGGACCTCTAGATTAATATGAGTCCACTATTGTCATTTGAGTTGTTGTTTCTTTGTGTTCACTTGCCTCATTTTTTTATGTTAAGGAGTGTTCTTGTCTTCTTGTCCCAAAATATGATTACAATTCTAACCCGATCTAAGACCGATTTAATTCTTCGACTCAGATTTTGGTCTCGTCCACGTGTCTGGATTTGACTTGGTGAGCCACCCGTCACTTTATCACTGATTTTTTTATTTTTGATTTTTTGTGCCGAATCAGTTGCCCTCCACTCCGAGCGATTTCGATTTATCGTAATCGTGATAGAGTGAAGTTCGAAGACGTTGATCAACTTTCACAACTTCTTTCCTTCAGAGTTGCACTCATGTTGAATTCGTGGTAGACAAACATCCACGTTAATGTCTGAAGAGTTGAATTTTTTGGGATGTCAAATTTTCTTGGAGCGTCGGGCCATTTGGAGTGTAGATCATTTTTGAGTGAGGCAAATTTGAGCAAGGCGAATTTGACCAAGGAAAATTTGAGCTAGGGAGATTCGAGTGAGGAAAATTCGGGGTGTGGGATGTCCGCAGATGACATCAATCTTCTGAAGAGATCAAGTCTCTCTAGGAGGTTACTAGGATGATGGGTTGATCTACCCCTCAGGGTTGTACATCAGTAAGAGGATGCTCCTCAAAGATGCGCTCTCGCTAAAGTTTTAACTTCTGGGGAGGCTTGATTCCCTTGATTGAAGGAGGCTTGACACTCTAATCTTTATTATTCGCCCGCAAGTGAGAAGAATCTAACATACTGCCTTTGTTGAGATATTACCCAGTTTCTTACGATGAGTTTGAAAGATTTAGATCCCACAGTTCGACCGCATTCAAGCTCACTCAGGAGTCATGTCTGTCTTACATGGAACTCATCAGGTCTCTGGGTGGAGCTATCTAGCCTTGGCTACCAAGTTAGCTAGGTCTTTATTTTCGCCTACACTGCTGAGTGAGTGAGGGCTTACAATTCTGGTGGAGACAAAATCTGCCAACCAATGAGATTTGCGGTCGCGGAGTGACGCGCTCTCTCACAAATACGTTGAGCTAAAACTCCTTAGAGGAGGTGAGGCTCCTTGACTTGAGGGAAGCGAAGTTCCCTAGTCCATGAGGTTCCCAATTTTCTCGATACTTTTTCTCTATCGTTCTTTTCATGTATGCCCCCGTGGCAGGGTCATAAGAAATTTTATGAAGTTTTGAATATGATTCCAAAAACGTCATTCACAATCCGCATATCAATTTCAGTCAATCAATCTTTTATTCAAAGAGTTGAAAGGACCATTGTTTCCCACAGGCGAGAGGATCGAAAATTTTATGACATAAAACTTTTTTAGGTTGACAGCATGCCAAGGATTTGGGAGCTCGTACCCATCTTCATCTGCTAACCGATAAGTTCCAGGTTTCACTAACTTGGTAATTAGGAACAGTCGACCTCTCCAGTTGAGAGCTAGCTTTCCGCCCGCAGGACGCTCACCAGTGGCTTCGTACTTGCGCAATACCCAGTCGTCAACTTTGAATTCTCTTTGGTTTTTCAAGTGGAGAGTCATTTTTCATCGCTATGACATTGAGTGTGGACACTACCTTTTCAGGCTACGTTACGCATGATCCAACCTTTCTTCAAGCTGGACTGATCCTATTTCAGGACTTTGGCATTAAGCGTAGACATTCGCCTTCTTCAGGCTACGTCTCGCATGGACCAACCTTTCTTCAAGGTGACCTAATCTTTTTTCAAGACTGTGACATTGAGCATGGACGTTCACCTTTTTCAGGCTACTTCCCACATGAGCCACCTTTCTTCAAGGCGGCATGACCATTTTTCAGGACTTTAGCATTAAGTCTAGGTGTTACCGTTTTTCAGGACAAGTCTTACAAGAGCTAACCTTTATTCAAGGTGGTCTGATCCATTTTCAGGATTATGACGTCGGGCGTGGACATTAACCTTTTTTCAAGCTACGTCACGCATGAGCCAACCTTTCTTCAAGGTGGACTGGTCCTTTTTCAGGACTGTGACGTTGGGCGTGGACGTTCACCTTTTTTAGGTTATGTGACGCATGAGCCAACCTTTCTTCAAGGCAGCTTGATCCTTTTTTTCAAGACTATGACGTTGAGCGTGAACGTTCACCTTTTTCAGGTTACGTCCCGCATAAGCCAACCTTTATTAAAGGTAGCCTTCTTCTTTTTGCGCAATTCTATTTGTTTCATAAGACTTAAAGAAAATTCTTTTATTGCTTTTTAAGAGGAGTTACAAAGGTCAGTCTGACTCCTTTGTGGGAATGGATGTTTTCATGTTATAATTTTTCTATGGTAATGCTTATTGAGGTTGCTGACGTGATATGGGCCATATCCAGCTCCCACTATCTTTCCTAGAGATGTCTCCATTCTAATCTTCTTCATAGCCATCTTCTTTCCTTTGTGCTCGAGGTCAACCTTGAAATGTGTTAGTTTTCCTTCCGCGAGTAGGTTCTCAATTATAATCTTGAGTTTGAAGCAATTCTCAATGTCATGGCTCATGCATTGGTGGAGAACACAATATGTCTTCATATTTCTTCCTCTTTGTTTTCTTAGAGCTACGAATAGCCACTCCACGTCCTCCGTTTGTTTGATGTAATTGAAAACATCTTCATATTTAGCTGTTAGAGGGGTGAACCTGACTCTAGAGGAGTCATCGTTTTGAAATTTACTGGCTAGATTCTTTTCATCATTTTTTTTAGAACTCTAACCCCCTTTGTTGGTTGCAGACTTGGTCGCTAGCGCGAACATTTCATCAGAATGGATGTGGTCATAGGCCATTCTCAAAATTTTATCCCAGGTCTTTGGTTTATGGGTGACCAAGGTTGTGTAAAGCTCTTTAGTGGTAAGGCCTCCCATGAATGTCATGCACACTATTTCATCGGAGATCTTTCCGCACTTGTGGACGTCCTTCTTTAACTTCTTCACATAAGTTTTCAAGGGTTCACTATCACCCTGCCTAATGTTGATCAGCTAAGTTTGTTCCATCTTGAAATGGCATGATGTCATGAAGTTGGCTAGGAAGGAGTTTTTCAACTGCTCCCAACTGCCAATGCTAGCCTTAGGGAGGTTGTGATACCAAGACTGTGTGGGGATCCTCAGGACACATGAAAAGAGCTTGCAGTATGTGGCATCATCATTTGTCAGCATCTGCATGTGGGACTCGAACACCCTTATGAATTCGCTTACAAATGTGGTGCCATCATAGGTCAAGGATGAGACCTTGATGAATGGCAAGCTGGAAAGTTCCTGATGACCAGGCTGAGTGGGTTGGTATTGCCACTAGTACCGTCCTTAGTTTTGTCTCATTTAGCTTCCTGATTTTCTCCAAGATGTAGGCCGTTGTAGGATCTATGGTAGCTCCAACCATGGGACTCGCCACGGTGGGTGCAACATGTCATCCAGTGTAAAAAGTCTGTAGTAGTTGATTCTGATGTTGTGGTACCACTGGCACATTGTGAGGTGTTGGCACCACTCCTAGATGGATGGCAGCTCCCTGACCATTTTGAATTGCTAGAGTATGAGTCGCAGAAGGATTATAGACACTCATGATAAATGCTTGGAACGCTGCTTGCATCGTCTCTAAAGAGATTGGTGTCTTTCCTAACAGGTTTGGAGTGACCCCGACTGCAGGTGTGAACTGAGCCTGGAAGGGATGGAAGAACTACGCCTGAGGAGGCTTTTGCGACGGTGGAACAAATCTTGTAGCTACAGCAGTAGAAGGAAGGACTCCTGTGGGAGAAATGAATGCGGCCTGATTGAAGGCGGCCTGCAAGTTCACAACGTTCGTGGCAACTATACAAGCCTACTTTTGTACTTCTCTCATTGATCTCCGGTTTGTACTCTGGATAGAGTCTTCTATGGTCTACGGGGTTTAAGTGCACGACGGGCTCCGTGATTGATCTCCCTCTAGACTCGTCTTGTCCTTCTTGGAGGTTCTCATTCCTTCCATTGAGTTGTTCTCGGAGATCCATATTTCTAGAGTATCCACTATCGCTCAAGTGGTTGAACACTGACCCTCGAGGCTGGTCGTTGTCATTGTTTGCTCCTTTTCTTCTTGGATTAAAACCTCCAGCCTCAGCATGGTGACCAACAACAGGAGCTGATTCATGACCTCCAACGATTGGTGGCCTGATGATTCCTCATTCTCTAGGAGGGTTTGGAACTTGTGGTGTCGTCCCAGCGATATGAGCGGTGGGAGCATTGGTAAGGTTGGCAGGCAGAGTGACTGGTGCACTGGTGACTCCCCCACTGGCTGTCAGATAAGCAGTGAGCATTGCCCCCATGGCAGTCGCTATCTCAGGTGTCATGGTCACAGTCAGCGACGCAGCTGGCGTCTGAGTAGCATTGATTAAGGCCGCGTTGGAAGCTCCAGCGGCATTGGCGAAGTCGTTGGTTCGCTTCAACTCTAACTCATCCCTTAGGTCAGCTTGGTGGTTGGAGGCTTCAGGGGTTTCTGCGCTGATGATAAGATTCTATCTGGAGATGCGACTCTTCCTACTCTTGCGAGATGGATCAATATGAGAAGGGTCTTTTCCATGTCTTCTTCCTCTTTCCAATGTTGAATGTAGCGATATTGGAATGATGGCTTTCAAGTCGTTCCTGGCAATGGAATCAATGATTCGACTCTAAAAATCTTGACTAAATATTTTGCTGGGTTGATGTTATGTTTGTCTCTTGACTCTTCCACGTGGCAGTCTAATGACACAGCAAGTGGTGAACTTGTGATCTTGTTGGTGAAGGGACTTGGGTCTTGATCTTCAGTTTGGAGCCTTGTGTCTCTGACTATCTTGGATGAAGTTTTGGCTTCCCAGCTCTCTTGGATGGAGTCTTGTGTATCTGGCTCTCTTGGTTGGGGTCTTGCATCTCAAGTTCAGTTCTCTAGAGTCTCCAGGTTTCTGGCTCGCTTCGTTGGATTCTTAGATTTCTAGCTCGTTTCGTTGGAGTCTTGGGACTCTGTTGGCTGATAAGGTCTTGAGTTTTAACAAGTGACGTCTTGTGATCTCGAAGTCTTGTGATCATGCCTCGTGTCTAGATATTTTGAAAGAAGTCTCGTGATCGTGTCTCATGGACTTGTGTCTGGATCTTCTAGATGAAGTCTTGTGATCCTGTCTCGTGGCCTCGTGTCTGAATCTTCTGAATGAAGTCTCGTGATCCTGTCTCGTGGCCTCATGTCTGAATCTTCTGAATGAAGTCTCGTGATCCTGTCACGTGGACTCGTGTCTGGATCTTCTAGACGAAGTCTTGTGATCCTGTCTCGTGGTCTCGTGTCTGGATCTTCTAGACGATGTCTTGTGATACTGTCTCGTGGACTCGTGTCTTGATCTTCTGGACGAAGTCTTGTGATCCTGTCTCGTGTCTGGATCTTCTGGACGAAGTCTTGTGATCCTGTCTCGTGGACTCGTGTCTGGATCTTCTGGACAAAGCCTTGTGATCTGGATCTCGTAGCCTTATGATCTGAACGTCATGCTCTTGTGATCTGGATGTCGTGCTCTTGGGATATGGATGACGAGGTCTTGTGATCTGGATGACGTGATCTCATGGACTTGTGATCCCGCAAGCACGAAGGCACCGTTACGCGAAGTCTCGGATGTGTGTTCTGGAGACCGCCTCCGGCGTGAGAATCAAGATCTCAACACAAGAATGAATTGTATGTTTGAATATTCGAAGATCTTTGAAGAACGTTCGAAGATCGATGAAGAATTTAAAGAACAGGATGAACGGTTACAAGATTTTCGTGCTCTCTAAGTTCAAGAATGAAGAAGTGTCCTGTACCTTTTGGTGGGAGTTCCTTTTTATAGGTCCCAACTCACCTGATGATGTGGCGGCGTCTTATTGGTTGGGATTTCATGGTGGGTCCCACTCCAAAATGGAAGTAAAATTGTTACTCTATTTGTGCCTAGTAAGATTTGATATTTGGACCTCTAGGTTAAGATGAGTCCACTCTTGCCACTTAAGTTGTGGCTTCTTTGTGTTCATTTTTTTATTTTAAGGAATGTTCTTGTCTTCTTGTCCCAAAATATGATTCCAATTCTAACCTGACCCGAGACCATTTTAATTTTCGACTCAAAAATTGGTCTCGTCCACGTGTCTGGATTTGACTTTGTGAGCCACCCGTCACTTTGTGACTGGTTGTTTTTACTTTTGATTTTTTGTACCGAATCAACGTGATTTTCAAATTTTACTTATTCAACTTAAGCATAAGATAAGTCGATAATAAAGTTGGGTAAACCGCTTGGACAATCATTTTATTAGAGTCAGTTCATATCCTTAACAAAATGAAAAAAAAAATAGTACAAAGTAGCTAAAAATTACAAAACAAGGTGAACTGCAAAATGTGTCAAGTACAAAGTAGTTTTCAACCAGTATCCCTTTTTAAATCTTGGACCAAAATTATTGTTTCACCTTTATGATGATTCAAATGTTCAACAATTCAAAATTTTATAAATTATTATACGCCAAAATCTTGATTTTTGCGAAAAATACTTTCATTTCTATGCTATTAAAATCAAATTTTGAGAAAAAAAAAAGACTGAAAAAAATGATTAAGATGATGAAGAAAAATTAGAAGTTTGAGATATGAAATTAGAATGAGATGTATGTTTATATATATATAATGAGAATGAAATGTATGTTAGAGAAAGGAAAAAATAAATAAAAGAATGAAATTCATATTGTAACATAAAACTTTTAAAGAGTTCGAACTTTTTAGTTTCGAACCCAAGTCCGGAGGGTTATATCGTCGAGTCATAAGTTGACGCGTGGCGCCCGAGCGCCACGTCAATCGAAGCTCCAAACCCGAGTCTGGAGGGTCAGCGCGCACACATGTCCTAAAAGACGACTCTCAACCCGTCAGCGATGCCTAACGTCGCTCAGCGGTCCCCGAGGCCACAACGCGCCCGAACGCCCAATGACCGACCCTTGAGATCCTGGCATCTCCAAGGTCGCCCGATGGTCTCCTGGGGTTAAGTGCCCGAACCAAATCATTTCGACGCCATAAAGTCACGAAGAGACTAAGCCGAGCTCACTTCCAAAGACTCGTGCGAAGGTCATCCGTTACTCAACCTTGGAAAGCCTGGGACGCCTGGGATGTCCCCAACCCCATCCTTGGTGGCCCGAGCAATCCAAGTCTACTCTGAACGACCCCAAGTGCCCCAAGACCTTCCAAAGACTCAATGAGTTCTCCACAAACCTTTTCGAAGCTCTGAAATCGCTCAATAGCCAGACATTTCCTTACTAACCAAGGCCATTGGCCAGTACGGATCCGTCCTGACCACTTCCTCGGTCAGTACGAACAAGCCATGTCCAAAAACTCTATTTTCTCCCTTAAACCATCCAAACCAACCATACTCGTCCATGGGCACGTCAAAACACCTTCCTCTAACCTTCCTTGTCCGTCCAACCTCTGAAATGCCTAAGACCTCAAGTTTCCCCCTTGTCCGTACTGGCTATGGTCCGTACTGACAAGCCATGCCCAAAACCCTTTCCTTTGCTCCTTTAACCTCCTTCATGCCACACTTGCTCGTCTAAAGACATGTCCAACCTTCCCCATGAGCCTCCAATGACCACCAAGTCCATAACAAGCTTGTCCAAACACATTGCTCTTTCGTATCGACCATTCCTATGGCCAATACATACATAGCTTGTCCACCAAGCCCCCAAACCCTTCCCTTAGCCTTCCAACCAACCATACCATCTCCCAAAGCTTTCGTGAACCTTCCCCAACTATTCCCTTTGTCCTTCTAAGCTCCAAGGTCCTTGATGTGTGCGTACTGACTACCAAAATGGCCAGTATGAACAATGCCTTGTCCAAACCACTCCCCCTTCACTCAAATGCCTCTACCCTTGGCCAAGCCAACTATTCTTAGCTCTCAACATCCCTCCCAAGCCTTTCCATGAACCCAAGACACCCAAAGCTACTCAAGAGCCCCACAAGACTTCCCTTGGTCCGTACTGGCCACCCAAATGGTCAGTACGGGCCGAGCTTCCTTTAAATCGTACCAGCTTTGTCCACTTTCGTCCAGAACTCATACCATGGCTTCCAAGCCCTTCCATACTTGTCCCAAAGTACCAAAAGGCCATCCAAGGACTCACCAAGCCTCTTCTTAGCCGTTCAAGACTCATCTAAGACCAAACGAGGTCGTCCAAGTCCCATTTGCGGATGGCCCGAGCCATCCATGCCAATTCATCCCAAGGACGTCCATGTTTGTCCCAAGTCACCCTGAGCTCTGTTAGGGCTTCCAAGACATGTCCTAGGTGTGTTCGAGGGCATCTGGAGCTGTCCGTGATTCCTTGGTGGAAGACTAACACATCCCGTCCCATATGGACTTGTTTGAGTCATATCCGCGCTCGTTTCTGGATGTCTAGCCTCATCCACGAACATCCATCGTCCATCCCGATCCCATCTGGACTTGTCCAAGTCCCATCCGCACTCGTCCATGGACGTTCGGCCCCATCCACAGACGTCCATCGTCCGTCCGCGCCCGTCTGGCCCCATCCGTGGTCATCCGCGGACGTCTATTCCCAACCGCGGACATTCGTCGACCATCCGCGGATGTTTGTCCCCTTCCGCTGACATCCGTCGTTCGTCCGTGAGCCGTCCCACACCCATTCATGGATGGCCTCGCTCGTCCGACTCTGTCCCTTCAATGTCCGCGGACATCCTTCGTTCATCCTCGAGCGTCCCACGGAAGTCGTCCGCGGATCCATGGAAGTCCATTGTCAGTCTAAACTCGTCCACGGATCCACCCAAGTCGCCCATCCGACTTCATCCATGGGGCCGCCCGAGCCGTCCGTCCGGCCTCGCCCAACCAGCGCACAATGCACCGATCGATCAGTCAGTTAACTAAAGTTAACCAAGGGTCAAAGCCTCCCAAGCGGGGTCCACCACACTCTCAACCAATCAGGCGATGACATGTTGTACCCCAAAGGTGGTTAGTATAAATACCCCTTCAAGTAAGAAGAAGGGAATCCCTCATTCTATCATTTCACTTTCTCTCTCTAGCTTTCTCTATCTAAAAATCTCTATAGATTCCTTGTGATCTTCGTGGACTTACTCTCACGCCGAATGCGGTGTCCCGGATCACAACCTCGGGTCATCGTTCTTTGGTGTTTTGGTCCCTAGAGGTGACAAGTGTTAGGACGACCAAGCTACGTGGATGATCGACGAACTTGATACTTAGAACATTTTAGGCAACCCTAGCATACGTGGATAAGAAGACTCGACATATCATCATCTAAGTGTGCTTGCATTGACCCCGGTCAAAAATGTGCATCACCTATAACCCGAGACCTCAAAGGAAATTAAAAAAGAAACGCTTAAACTGTTTGGTCTAACCTACCTTGGTGATTCAGTTTTCATTCTAATCAAATTATTAGGTAAAAACTCCGCAGTGATCCCTGAACTATCCACTTTATTCTGCCATGGTCCCTGAACTTTGTTTTGTTCTTTTGCGGTCCATTTTCTTTCATTTTGTTTCGCAAAAGTCTCTGCCGTTAACTCAAGTAACATAATCCGTTAATTAGTGTAAAATGACCATTTCGTCCTCAATTTTTTAAAATTTTATAAGCAAATGCCACTGAATATGGGAAACCCTAGACCATTTTCTCTTTCATCACTCTTTTCGGCGACAAAACCCTAGACCGGCGAGAACAGGTGGAAGTGAGCTCCGATGAAGGACGATGGAGGTGGGCTTCGATGAAGGAAGACGGTTTCTGATGGAGGTGGGCTCACGTGGTTGAGAATGTGTGTGTGTGTGTGTGTGTGTGTGTGTGTGAGAGAGAGAGAGAGAGAGAGAGAGAGAGAGAGAGAGAGCGA
>JAYMTH010002300.1:0-12842 GCA_036897465.1 Pelargonium australe
CCTGTAACTTTTGTCTTCCTTGAAATGAAATATTTTGTTTCTGATAAAAAAAAAAACTAATAATTTATCAACAAATATAAGTGATTATAATATTTAAATTTAAATTTGACATCTATCTTTTTAAAAGTGCAATTCAATAATTACTTTGGATGAAGAATTTAAAATGTGAGTTTATTTTTGGATAATTAATAATAAGTTGATTAGTAATTTTATAATACCCTGGATTAAATATTTTCAGTAAAGTAGTGAGATTATTTCTTTAAACATAGAGAAGAAAGAAGAAAATGGTTTATATATACTGTGATTGAATGTGAATTTTTGTTTTACTGGTTTTGATTTTTTTTATGTCATACTTCAATCACTTTTGCTATGTTCATGATTGCTCTTGGTAGATCATTTGAACTTTGAATTGGATTGGTTGTTCTTGTGCAATTGAAAATGAGATCTATACAAGCTTTTAATTAATTTGTTATGCTCGTGTTCATGGTGGTAATTAAAATTTAGGTGGGCTCAACTATGTAATTAAAGTGTAAAAGAAAAAAATACTTTTATAAAATTACTGAGCCCAAATTTACAATGACTTGCAAATAAGAAAAATATATATGATTAAATATGGGCCCATATTAATACACTGACTACGTCAAACATGAAAAAAGAAGATTGAAACCCTATATCTATGTATAGCAACTTTTGTGTTTGACAATTGCAACATGCTTAGTGATTTGTCTGGATATTCAATTAAAAACATGAGTTTTTAGTAGAAAAAATATATAATTAATATGACAATTTGACATTTTCAAATGATTAAGAATACCTTAAAATTATGATAGATGATTTTGGTGTGTCAAATTTTAGTTGGGTAGAGTTTTAAAATTTATGGAATTATGGTGGAGAAGAAAAGACGAAGAGAATATGCATAAATGAATAAATCATCCTTTAATGTAGAAATAAATAAAATAAAATAATTTTGACTTTACAATTACTCGAGAGCTCTCATTTATTTTTTTATTTTAAAAAGTGATAACTTGTAAGTTATGGAAAATGAAAAGGCAACAACATGACAATTCCTAATATCATTTCACCAAGTATACATATATGTAATTATATTTTTTTTTATCGATGTTGTATGACTTGGAATTCAATTTTAAAACTTTGGTTATTTTGTGTGCAAGAGAAACCTTTTTTTTATATCTTAAATAATAATATAACTCAATGTCCTTTGAGATAGTTCATTATTTGATTCATTGAGATACATAGTAGATGAAATCATAAATCATAATAGATGCAATCTCATTATTTGACATACATAACAATGCGTACAATATATTTCATGAAATAATAATAATAATTGATTTAGCCATATTTATATAAGAACATGGATTTATAGTAATACGATAACATAACATGTACATAATAGAAAATTACTAAGATATGATAATATATCCTTTACTTTTGGTGGCTATCCTTTGACAGGTAACAATATGAGATTGAAAGTAAACTTAATCAAGATAGATAATGTAATACCAATAATTAGTTTAGATTATCTATTTCTATGTTGTAAACTTGAAAACAATTGTTTTCAAGGCAAAATATCTTAACTTTCTATATATTTAAAAATAAATTGCAATGCAAAAGTAATTTTTTTATCCTCTTTCAAGTAAGATATTCATACATTCTTCTTGCCTTTTCTTTCTAGGTCTTCTGAGTGATCAATGGAAATTGAAGACGTAATTAAGAAAAAGATCTTAAGAAGAATGAAGACTTCATCAAATTTATATGAAAGGGTCATGTAAATCTTCTCATTTTTTCTTGAGAACTTTTTCTCTTGTGGTATAAGTTTGATGCACATGATGAAATATATAGAAGATAGATGAATGATTGTGTCTTTTCATTTGCTTGGCACTCCTATTAGCTATAGTTATTTGAAGAATTGTTTAGATATGTTGTTTTCATCTATAGTACTATAACTTATATATATATATTAGTAATTGTCATATCTAATTTTATTAGTAATTAGTATTAGCTAATAAAGTGATTTTTGTAACCTATGAGAAATGAAGAGTCTCTCAATGAGAGAGCTAGAAATGGTTGGATTTGGTGATGTGGCAACTTCTAATGCCTTCTCACCAAGTTTAACATACATAGTATGGATTTTTGGAGACAAAAGTCTTCCAAAATTCAAAGTCTAGGGGTTTCCTTGGATGAAGTAGTTAGAATGTCAAGATGCCAGAAAATTTATTTGATCAACGGGTAAGGGGTTGTTCCAGCTTAACCTCAGCTCTCGAGTTCGAGTCTCAATGAATGTAGTTGAGTTAAAACTTGATAAGAAGAGTTTTGCCGCTCTTGTGGTCCTATCCGACTCGAATGAGGAGGTGTCAACCGCAAATTTGCGAACCCCTCAAATAAGAAAGTGTCAACCGCAAGTTCTAAAATGAAACCCAAGTAAATTCTGGTATGTGATTTACAAATGAAATTAGAGAGATTACCAATCAATAATGTACTAAATTATTAACAAAGGTGAGGGTTTCATTTTTGCTATTTAAATCCAGTGTAGTTTTTTTCTTGATAAACAAACACATTTATTCGGGAAGCAAATGTTTCATATTTGGCTGTGATATAACACTATTGCAAAATATGATTGAATTGTTCTATATATGCACGGATTGAGGATTTTATTTTAAATTTTATTTCACTAATTAAGCTAGGTCATTAGTTAATAAGGTGATGACACTTTATTAAAAGTCTAAGGATCGGGCAGGTCGCTCTGCTCCCACCAATTTATTTAGGTAGATGCTGATAAAATTTAATAAGGTGTCGTCATCTTATTAAGTTGGTTATGGTTTTGTAACATGAGATTGTATTTGGATTTTACTCTAATTTTTCTCCGTAATAAAACTACGTAGTTTTGACTTTAAATTTATCAATTGAATCATTTATATGAAACTATTTAGTTTTGAGTCCTTATTTAACTCACTTAATGAAACTACGTAGTTTTGAGAGTTTGACTCATTTAAATTTAAGTGAATCGATTCATCTCCATCTACCCTATATAAAACAGAAGTAGCTCTTTGTTTTCACAAAACTCTTTCCAACCACATTCAATAGTATTCAAACATATGACATATGTAACAAAAGTACATGTCTTGAACCACTTAGCTACCATATAATAAACATATTTATCATTTGACCGACTCATCCAACTTACATGTCTCTCACATAAACATAACTAAGTAGGGTTAATTAATTTTGTCTCCCTTGAATTGGAAAATATTTTGGATTTAACCCTTAGACTCAAAATCATATGGTTTTGACCCTTAAATTTTCAATTTTTTTATTTAGACTATATGAACCTGCTATAGCAAGTTGGCGACCGCCACGTCATATTTCACTTCCATGTCATCTGCCACATCAATTTATAGCCGCCACATCACCCACGGATCGCTACGTCACAACTCAAATCTCCTTCTTTTGTGAAACGTTGCGTTTCGTCTGCTAAGATTTTAAACTATTTTGTTCCATTTTTTTTTTTTGAGTACCAATTTTGTTCCAATTTTTATTTGTTTATTCTCCTTTTAACACCGATCATCATGTATCTAGTTTTAATCTCCAACAATAGCTCAAAATCAAGCAATTATTGCTTTTCAAAATGCAAACCAGAGAGAGAAAAGAAAGGTAAAATCCAAGCACAATAGCTATTTTTGTCAAAATTGAGTCGGTGAATGATATATACTTGAGCTTTGAAGAAAAGAATATAATGCCACGTCATCATCGATCGCTGGGCGGCGAGGGCTGAGCTCGACGACGAGTTCGACTTTCCCTTGGAACTCGGCGCCCTCGACTTCCAGACCAGATCTTCTTGGTCGTTCCCAAAGATATCGTTGTAGAAGATGTTGAAGGCCCTCATGCTCCGGCCGCTCTTCTTAGCCGGCACCGCCGCATCCGAATGACGGAAAATCTCCTCGTAGAAGGAAGCGTAGCTGGAAAAGTCGCCGGAGAGGTTGCTTTCATACTGGTTTTGCTTTCATTTTTGAGTTAATGCCCTCCACAGTACTTTGAGCCCTTGATTTCTTTAGTAATTGTACAAATATCAATGAGAGTGGCAAAGCAGATTAAAACACACAGTTTCACAAGGGTACGAGGCTTGAGTGGTGACATGACGATTATCAGATGATATAGCAGCTGACGTGGAGGGGACATATGACATTGCAGTCGTCAGTTAACTTGCTATAGCAGATTTATAGGATCTAAATAAAAAAAATTGAAAATTAAAGGCCAAAACTATATGATTTTGAGTCTAAGAGGCTAAATCCAAACTACTTTCCAGTCCAGGGAAAGCAAAGTTAATTAACCCAATAAACTATTTCAATTTCATAGAAATTTAAATAGTTGAGAACAAAAAAAACAATTAATTGAGAATGACATGACCGAAAGCAACAATTTAGTTTAGGTGTTTATTTGGTTTGGGCTATGTTTTGAAAGTGGACCACAAATAGCGCATTAATCGGTCCGGTCCAATTGCACAGTAATGAGACCGGACACGTGTCACTCAACCTAACATCCATCTCATCTTTGTTGTGTTTAAACAAATGAAAATAATAAAATAAAAATAAAAATAAATAAAGACACTATCTAGGGTTGCGTCGTCCCTCTCTCTCTCTCTCACATCGCAAAAGTCATCGGATCCGATTCACTCTTCTGCAATCTCCGAATGGTGCGTACCGTTCATGCCATTTCTGCTCATCTTCTTGTCTTTTCAATTTCAGATTTTGTTTGTTTCTTTCTTTTTTCGTTTGTGAAGTGTTATAGTTGCATATCCTTTCTGTTATTTTGTTGCTATATTTGGTTCAATTTCCATAAATTTACGGTAATTTTGATGTTTTGAGCTACCAAGATCGGTGTTTTACGGATTTTCTGATTTGTTTTCCGTTTGGTTTCGAGAAATTGAGTGGAACTGAAGGGGAAAGTTTGCAACATGGTAATTTCCGTTTTTGATTTTTGGTAACAGTGACTAATTTGAAACCTGCTGCTCAATTTGACCTGAAATTGTGGTGTGCTAACCCTTTATTCGAATACTTAAGGACATGAGCTCTTGATTGAATGTTGTCACTTTCTTTTCATTATATTAGTGTTTGTCAACATTTTTTTTTGGGTCTGAAGTGCTTGGGTACTTTAATTCTGGCTTATGTTTCATATGATCAACTCTTGTAATATTCCAGATTAGTTAATTTAGGAGCAAGTTCCTACGGTGTTTTAGTAATTATAGGTGATTGTAGAGCTGCAATCTCTCCTGCTGTTGAATTTTACTCAAGTTAATGATTCGAGGTCTGAGATAAAAGTTTTACTTGAAATTGTTAGTCATATGTTATGTGTACATATCCTTTTGCTTATGTTTAGGGACCTAGTAGAGAGTAGAGACTTAGTTGCTTAAAAGTTAAATGCATTTTTCAAGGTTTTGAAGGTCAATTTCCATTATTTTGAATGAATTTGCTTAAGAAAATGGGAGCATCATATTAAATATAGATATTTCATGGTCTGTAGCAATCTTTCCATCAATTTGGATGATGGCTTTTGATTACCACTTTGAGCCTACAACTCTTCTAAAACAAGTTTGTCTTCAAGATTCACATCAATTCTCGAATCGCACTCCAAATCATTGAGTTTTAGGCCTTAACGAATAATAACACGCGAAGTGAAACTCAACACTTTACGCTTGAAACCACGTCCGGTGTGAGAATAAGATCAAGATAGAGTGATAATGGACCACAACACATGTACATAAATGTAGAAAAATGACAAAATGTGTAGTCCCTTTCTATACTTGGAATGGCATTTATACTCTTAGTGATGTATGATATTAAGGAAAATCAAGACCTAGGAGCTTCAAGTCCATCATCGACCTCATGTTTGGCAATCATGTGTCCTTGAATTTTTGGAGATCGACTTGTGAGGTGGATCCCATGGTTATCTCCATGGCATACTATGGCCTCTGACTGTCCATTGGGAGAATCACGCATACTTCGACAACGTAATGTGATCCTAGCTCTCACTGTGCCTTGATTTAGGTGACTGTCTACCCTAGGTGGGGCATTGACTGGATGAGAAGAGAAGTGAACCAAGCATTATTCGTCGTCTCAATAGCGGGTGTGGTGTCATGTTTGATGGCCGGCTAGGGAGTTGAACTTTTTTTGAGAAGTGGAGGTGTGAGCACTAGAAGAACTAATGAGGGAGTTGAATTTTCAAGAAACAAACCATTCTTCATACTCTATTGGCCACTTAAAATTTTCCTTTTTGAATGGCTATAAAGCCCTCAGTATTATGAAGAATGTAAGAGACTTTGGGCACCAGCGCTAACCTCTCTGTGCTATGGGGTAGGATGGCATTCCTCCATATATTGAAAACATATGGATATGCAAGTCTTTCCTACTTGAACATCTTGCATAATTGCATCCTCTGTGATGCTTTATTAACTTTGTAATAATTTTTAGCAATTAAGGGCTTTTAAGTTAAATGTTCCAAGTTGAAACTAACAGCATTTCCCTTCCTTGAAAGAGTCCTCTTGAAAATCTGTGTACACTTCAATAGAACTGTTTAAAAAGACATAATAAGTATTCACTAATTTCACTTAAAGAATATATAATAGAAACTACTTCAGTTCATATAGAAGTAGTGAAAGCTAGCAAGAGCCACACACGGTTTGTATGCAAAGGCAATTATATGATGTATACATTCTGATGCATGTTACATCACGCCATCACGGTCACTTGTCATTAAGATAAAACCTGATGAAAGTTTGGCAGTGCTGGAAGACTATCTCTGTAGTTTTAGTGTTGTGTATGAATAATGATCTTTCTTGAGTTTGATTGTTAAGTACAATATATACGTAACATGTTCAATGCAATTACTATCACATGTTTTTGCATATTATTTTGTTTGTGAAGCCATATTTTTTATAATAATATGGCATGGGATATTTTGTAATATATATCTATGTAGAGAATAATATGACATACATTTCAGATTTTAACTAAAGACCAAGGAGCTTGAAGACAAGATTCTGCTTTTGTTGTTTGAGACTTTGCAGTGTGAGAGAGGGAGAGAGGATGTCTAGTGGTAGAAACACCCATTGGTGTTATAGGTGCAGGCGGCCAGTTCGACTCAGAGGGCGAGATGCAGTATGTTGCCACTGTAGTAATGGCTTTGTTCAAGAACTTGATGATATGGTGCACATTAGCCCACTAGATTTTTTTGGGTTGGATGGAGAGGAAGATCGTAACCAGAGGTTTGGCCTTATGGAAGCCTTCTCAGCCTTTATGAGGCAACGATTAGAAGACAGAAACCAAAGCCTTGATATAAGAGGGAGATCAGATGCATTTCCTGAACATGGACCGGGATTTGGTCCTTTGTTGGTTTTTGGCGGTCAAATTCCTTTTAGGCTGTCTGGAAATGGTGGTTTTGAAGCTCTCTTTAATGGGGCTCCTGGAATTGGTTTTACACGGGGTAATGCAGGTGATTACTTTATAGGTCCTGGGTTGGAAGAATTGTTTGAACAGCTGTCTGCCAATGATCGTCGGGGCCCTCCTCCAGCTTCCAGGTCTTCAATTGATTCGATGCCTACGGTTAAGATCACGCAGAGGCATCTCCGCTCTGACTCACACTGTCCTGTATGCAAAGATAAGTTTGAGTTAGGTTCTGAAGCAAAGCAAATGCCCTGTAACCATATATATCACTCAGATTGTATCGTACCGTGGCTAGTCCAGCACAACTCATGCCCCGTATGCCGCCAGGAAATGCCGTCTCAAGGATTGGCTGGTGGCCGAAGCTCTCAAAGTTCAACGAGTAGCAGTAGAAGCAGCAGTCAAAGTAGAAATTCTAGCGGAAGGGAGAGCAACCGGGAGAATCAAGGTAGAAGGAATCCGTTCTCGAGTTGGTGGCCTTTCCGGTCGTCCACTTCTAGTTCTCAAAATCGAACATCATCCCGAAGCAGCTCCTCGACAACTCCTGCGAATAATCACCAGATGGGGTATTCCGAATGGGAATATCACTAGCGTCCCAATTACCAAACAGGTTTGTGATTATAATCATATTTGATGAACTTGCTTGGAGTGAAGAAGAAGGGTTTGAGAGATTGATTGGAGTGTGTTGTCAGTCTCAAGTCTGGTGTTGAAAGGTAATGTGGAATCTTGTTGTTCAGTCTGCATCTAATTTTGTAAATTACTCTCTTTTCTCTCTTGGGTGAATCACCATTGCTTTGCATCTCTGGTGTATTGTGGCTTTCTTGTATTTTTCATATTTGTTAAGTACATGTATTTACACACAAAAAAATGTTATATTTGTCAATTAGTGTGATGTTTTCAGATATAAGTAATAGTGTGTTTAGGAACCATCATTTCATTTGAAATCCTGTATTTGAGCCAAATGATGTGTTTGCGAACTCTAATAATTTGGATTTGGATTTTAGTCAAATTCAATGTCATTTAAAACATGCATAGAACATGAGATTTTAAATTATAGTTCTTACCTTGCCATTTGAAATTACGTGGTTTCCCAAACATTATATTTGTATTTGAAATACAACATTTTAAATCTAAAATTTCAAAAGATAAATTTCAAATCAAATCAAGGTTTTCAAACGCAACCTAATGGTTATTAGGTCTGGCAAGTGCAACATGAAGGTTATTGGATTAGTGTGAGACTATCTTATAAATTTAGCTAAACCATTTTATTTATACAATGCAACTTAATCAAATCAATATGGTAAGATTTGATTAACAATTCGTAATTATAATAACGAAATTGTTATGAAATACTTCATTTGTTCTGAAATAAGTACTTTTCTTTCATATCGTACTCTCCACTCGTGGAGACAGTGGCAAATCCCAAAAAACATTAAATTATGGCCCCAAGTTGTCAACTAAATGTAATAATGTACCTTCCAGTCTTCCACCTCCTATAAATAAATAGAGAGCTGCTTCATAATCTTGGGATCAAGTGAATTTAAAGAAGCGCGGAAACTAAAAAAGACTCGGATTCTGAGGGATTTTAGTTTACGGCATTTTAAGGAGGAGCATGTTTGGGCATGTGGTTAAGACATCAAGATGTGCTAGCTAAGTTTTCTTTTATTTTTCGTAAATGGGCAACCAGACAATTTTTGTTTGGGGCTCACAACTTAGTACAATTAGGTAGAAACGGATGTTGTAAGGCATGGGTGGGTTTTGGTTCCTGTTGATGTGTGTAAATATCAATTTTTTTATTTTTCTATGTAAGAAAGTAAAGTCTCCATACAATCATGTGTTTATCCCTTACTATGCATGGAGGGGATATTCATGCTCGCATAGCACGGGTGATCACAAATGATTATAACGACAATTCATGGATGTTATGAAAAGTCCAACTGTTTTTTTTATAAAAGTACACCCTGTTTTTTTTTTTTTTTTTTTTTTTGCTACAAAGAAAAAACAGAAAAAGCTAAGGAATAGCAAATGTGGGAACCAACCGATCCTCCGCCACACCTCTGGCATCATCCAGCAACAAGTCAGCAACATCCGGCGGGGCTTGTCGGAAGAGACAACTCTGAACATCCAAACCTTGCACCACATTAGCCAATTTTTCAGGTACCTTATTGGCTTCCGTGTAGTAATAAGATACTCGATCGGGCCCTCCAATCACAGTCCACCCCACCAGTGACCAAAGTTGAGCTTGAACCAATCTATATGGGGAAATCCATGAGATCCACGTCGAGACACGATGTCACTTGACCGACCCAGACTCCGTCCTAGCTGCAACAAAATCTGCATCTTCAGTAAGAACAACCAAATAGGGGACACGGTGAGCCTCATAATCAGGGTGGAGGATAAATCCACAACGCCAACGCCAACGCCAAATCAACCAAATAACTTTCCCCAAGGAAGCCCTCTCACCACCTCATTCATCGCCTCCAGATTTTTGTCCAGCCACTGATCTATAGTGCAATTTGAGAACCAAGAAGCAGCAAAATTAGCAAACCAAACTTCCATGCTAGACCTCTCTCAAGAATGCCCGAACACACCTGGAAAGCTCCAGGATACCTCAACTCCCCAAGAATAGTACTATTGTGCCCGTACTTTTCACGGGACCCACAACAGATCAAGATTCCTCAAAACATCCCACACCGTCTTTTCAAGTTGGCGTCCCTTGATCTGTGAATGTTCATCCCACCCTGATGCTTCGACCTACAAACGACATCCCAGGAGACTAAAGACATTTTCCTCTTCTCCGACGTGCCTCCCCAAAGGAAAGTATTGTTTAACTGGTTAAGAGCATCGCAGATGGATCTCGGAAGCCAATCTGATTGCATAGCATAATTAGCATGTGACTGATTTAATGAGAGTGGCTCGCCCCGCAATTGTTAATTAAGAGATGCGAGACCGCCGGGCCATTTCTGGAAATCGACATCGACACCCAAGAACCCGTATCCACCCTTCTACGGTTCATGTCCCCGAGTCTCTCCATACACAAAGTGAAAAGGTATGGTGAGAGCGGGTCCATCTGTCGGAGGCCACGCCTAGGCTGAAAAGACTCGTAACTAACTCATTCCAAGTAGCGGACATGGAAGTGCTACGGACAACAAACATTATCAACCTAATCCAACAATCCGGAAATCCGAACACACCCAACGTATCATCCAAAAAGTCTCAGCTGATCTTGTCATAAGCTTTCTCCATATCCACCTTTATCATCATAAACCCTTTGCCCTTCTTAGTGATGCGCAATTTGTAAACCAGTACTTGAGCCACAGTGAAATTATCCCGAGCATTCCGTCCTGGCACAAAACTGATGCCCTGATTCGCCGCAATCAACTCATCAAGATAAAGTCGAAGAAGACGGTTAACCAAAACCTTTGTAATAAGCTTCAAAGGTACACCACAAAGACTGATGGGACGAAACTGGTTCAAAGAAGATGGATGATCCACCTTTGGAATTAAGACGATATGGGTCTTAATGAAATCCGGGTCAAAACGCCCCAAAGAAAAACTTGACGACACCAACCTGACAAAGGAGTGCCAGTAACATTACAAAAGTGCTGGAAAAAGCCTGCCTGAAAACCGTCAGGGCCAGGCAGGCTTTTTTATTTTGTTTGAAACAAGTGTATAGTTTATAACTAAATTATAGTTAAGTGAATTATATATGATCAAGCATACTATAAATTGAAAATAAAAGTTTATAATATTTGGGCAATTTTCAAATGTTTTTGTAAAGCTATTAAGAAGTAATACCAAAATTAACAATGAGACTAAAATTTTAAATCTACAATAAGTGAAGTACTATAATATGACCTGTAGTAAAGTAACATTGTCGCAACATTCAATAAGAAAAAATTATATTTGGTCAACCGCTCTGGCACAGAGGGTCTCCTCTGCACATTCAAAAATTGAGGGTTCGAATACGAGGGCCAAAAAGGTTTTGTCAACTGTCTGGATTGGGCCTCCCGTTAAAATTTATCTCCGACCGCTTCCGCTACGGCTTTGTGAGAATTTTGCAAGACATTGAGTATTCAAGCGAAAGGGTCAGAAATGTACGCTTTTGAACTGCTTCGTCATACTAAAGTTGCTCCACCTGAGCACATATCTCATCGCACCACTGAATGTGCATTCTGTCGTGGAACACTCGTGGTTGTGCGGCGCCGCACAGGAGATGCCATTTGCGGCCTCTCATTCATGCTCTTCGTCCTAGCGTTGTGGTTGCAAAGTGTTTGAGCTTTTCTTTTTTCATCTTCCTTGTTTGATGTTTCTGAATTCGAATTCACTCTCTTATTTGGTGTTCTAGCCCTTGTTCGGCTTTAACCTAATGAGGCTTTCTTTGTACTTTTATTCGCTTTTTGAGTTATTTAACAAAAGCACCACTTGCTTATAAAAAAAAATTATAATTTGAATACATGATCTTAAAATCATAAACTACCAATCTACAATAAGTGAAGTACTATAATCTGTAGTAAAGTAACCTTGTCACAATATTCAATAAGAAAAATTATAACTTGAATGCATGATCTTAAAACCATAAACTACCATAAACTGACTCTTGTGTATATATTTAATTGCTATTAACACAGACTCCTCTGTGTATTTTGTATCAAATAAGGTACTTAATCTGTATATTCAAATGTTTGTTGCACCTGAATAACATCAACAATTCTTCTGTTAAAAGGACTGACTACTAAAACATTATCTGCTAACATCCACATTTCTATTCTTTGAGCATTGCATTGCACCCACATTTCATCTTCTCTTTCCAGTCAATATATAATAAAGATAGAGAGATGTAAAGGAGTTTCCAGAAGATGTATAGATTGATAGACATATATATACATACATATTATATATATAGGGAGGGAGGGAAGTAACATTAACACCACCACAAAAATTGTCTAGTCATCACTATGACAAAAAACTTGGAGCTTAGCTTTGGGTTTCAGACTAACTGCCTCTCTCTGTCTGTCTGTTACTACTAAAAACTAACATCAAGTTAAACCGAAAGCTCTGCATTGCTATTGCTATTGCTGGGCTAGGTTAGGGTTTCACCATCCCCCACCACCACCACCACTTTTCTTGTCCTTACTTCCCCATCCAGAATTGTCCTTATCATTACCACCATCATTTACACCACCACCCCCCCAACCACCTCCACCGCCACCCCCACCCCAACCACCTCCTCCTCCGCTGGAACCTCCACCCTCACCCCAACTACTGCCTCCTCCGCTGGAACCTCCACCACCACCCCAACCTCTACCTCCTTCGCTAGAACCTCCTCCTCCACCCCATCCACCACTCCTATTATCATTGCCACCTTCACCACCCCAACTGCTGCCA
>JAYMTH010002301.1:0-12842 GCA_036897465.1 Pelargonium australe
GGCGGGTTTTCTGCTCTGCTGTCTTCCTTAGGCGTTGCCGCCGGCGGCGGCAGAGGTCGTAGCAACTCGCCTGAGAAAAAATCCAAGTGAATTGGCAATTAATTAGGAACATTTTCTTATCTTGATCTGTAGTTACTTGTACACATATAGCGATCAACTTTTATAATTATTCTGAATTAACGAAAATGCATACAATTATTCTCATTGGCCACCCTACTGCTGAGTGTGGTGAAAATGAGACGAGTGGAGATTTGTCTAAATGTGATAAAACGATTTAAAGGTATTAACCGCACACAACTACAAATGTGTGAGCCCGTTTAGAAAAAAAAATTGCATACAATTATACGTGAAATGTTAGCTTTGGAATTAATAGTAGTCAACAGTCTTGAATGTGGACACCAACTCTGTGCATTGATGGTCAAAGAATTAAAACTTGAAAGAGCAAAAGTCGTGTACGTTGGTGTGGACCTGACCTGGCAATGGCAATTGCAAGGCTACATTATTGCAGTTTATTTGTGCTGTGTGGGTGCAAATATAGTAAATTCTTCTTCTTTTGCTCACTCACTGCCGATCCTCTGCACTGTGTTTCATCAACTTTGGAGTGGGCTATTAATTATTTGGCCATAACCAAATTTGACCACGCAATGATAATTATTTCTTTTTCCCGTTTTTGGTGTGGGTGATAAAATTACAAGTTCAAATAATAGTATAAAAAGGAGTGTTGAATTATAAGCTGAGTCATATATATGCAATCAATGTTGATAGAGAGAGTGTAAAATAAGGACACATGTTGAATTTGGTCCATTTGAAAGACCCATCCTTGTCCTAATGTTGTCCTCGTTATTAATGCCATAAGATAAAAAAATAAGATAGGTGTTGCTCACGTTTTGTTTTAAGGGTTGTGAAAGGTTGTAATTTTATTTTTTTTTTTTTTTTTTTTTTTTTGTTTGTGAAGAATTCATGTTTTTAAGCTATCAATGGAGTTTTTTTAGATAAATAGTTTCAGACTCTCTCAACTCGTTCCTATTTTAGAATTAATCCTTATAATTGTTTTTTAGTTGTCATAGTTTTTGAACTTTTCAAATTTTTAAACCTAGTACAGGTAAGCTATACGTCAACAATTTTGCCAAATAAACCTGTCACATCACCTATCTAGGCCTCCCATGTCAACATTCTAGGGTTTGTGAATATTGTGATTTTGTTGGAGAAAAAAAAAACCAATTTCATTTTTTCCATTTTTTTTTATTTAGCTAAAAATGAAAAAAATAAAATAAAACTAAATAAATTTTCCACATGGCAGGTCTAGATAGGTGATGTGGCAGGTTTATTTGGCAAGAATGTTGACATGACTGATCATTACCTCTTATAGCAGGTTACCTGTACTAGATTAAAAAAAAATTGAAAGTTCAAGGAACGTGACAACTAAACAACAATTGTAAATGTCAACTTTAAAATGAAAACGGGTTCATGAGTTTAGAACTATTTAACCCTTTTTTGTTTGCGTTGAAATGATCAATAGAGTTCATTTCTAAAAGAAAAAGAAAAAGAAAAGAAATGGAGTTGGGAATGGAAGCCCATATCTATCCCATTGTGGGCCGTGTCCGTCATAGCAATGACAAGAAACATTCGGCCCAGCCCAACAATTTATTCAACTTTTGTGTCCACGTCATTATGGAATTAGCATTTAATACTATTAAATGTAACTAATTAATCTACTACTATATCGAAGTTATTCATAAATATAAATTAATGAACAAATAATTAGTCCAATATTTATTTTTGAGGCTTTTGTTGAACCTGGAGATCCCAATCACTCCTGCCAGATCGGACGTTAACGTGATGATTAAAGAGACGAAAAGCCGAATAATACCGACTTAGATAATTGACAAGGTTTTCATTTACCAAATTACCCTCCGCAAAGTGCAGATACCGTTGGGACGCACCGTAAATAGCACGCCAGGAGCAGTGTCAAAACAGTACTTCAATCACTTTAAATGCTTTCCCTCTGAACTTTTCTTCTCAGGGCTCACCAAAAAGTAAATACATCTCCGGAAATAGATAACACCGCCACCACTATTTTTAACCGTTAGGGAGGTCGCAAGAAGAGGCTAGCTAAAACCGAAGGATACAGATACTGAGATACAGAGACGCTCTAGGTTTGGCTACCTAAATCCAAAGCTTTGCGCATAAGATTAAGAGGATATGCGTCTGTTCTTTGTCGGTTCGATCCGTGAAGAGGTGTGTTATGCCTTGTTACAATCATATCTGGCATTCTGATTATATTAACGTTTCGATTCGGAGCTATTCGATTGTTTTAGTTATGATTTTCGTTTTCGTTGTTGATTTCTGCTTCAAGAGGTTCTAGTGACATTTTCTTGCAATTTTTTTTGGGGGAATTGAGTTATTGTATGTTTTCATATCTGGAGATTTGAATTACTCGTATATGAGCAGTGGACGCTATATTGTTTATTGATTCTCTGTCTTGACTATTACTTGATATGCAAAATTTGGTTAAAACATACAATGTTGATGATTTTGTTTAGGTTGTATGAGCCCCAACTTTTTTGATGTTTAAATTTAGGTTTTTTCACTTATCATTAAAACCCTCTCTATTTTTGTTTCCAGGTGGCTTATTTTTGGTAAAATATGAATGTGAGAACGGGTGTATTGAAGTTATGAGATATTCATTGATATACGGGGTTGATAGTAGTGTTCTCTTCAAAAGAGGATTTCGAGCAGAACTCTTTTGCTTAAGAGGGTAAAATGCCATCTATTAGTTTTTCAAGTCTAAGAAATGCGCTCCGGGGAAGAATCTCGAATTCAGTTGTTGGAGGGAAGGAAGGTGGATTACAAGACTCTGTGGTGGTTTTGATTGGGCAAGGGGAGTTGTGGTTTGGGAGCTCTAGATTGTTTCATTCAATACCGTTGCCATCACTTACCGAACTGCAACAGGTAATCTTAAGGCCTGGTACTGTTTCTGCTGTTAGACCGGATTCACAGATAGTTAATCAGCAAAAGAAATTGTCTGTTGTTGGAGCACTTTCTCGCACGCTTTCTATACCATCTGTGTCAGGCCCTTCATTTCAGTTTTGCGGATACCACATTGATCGTGCTCTCACTGACTCTTGTCAGTTTTCTGGCACCAGTAAGTTGCAAAATACCCCTATGGCTGCTTTGGGGTTCAATTCTGCATTCGTTGAAAGGCGTTTAGAGAATTTTACTTCAAGGCGTGAACACCACTCATTATCTGCAAATAATGCTGGTATTTTTTATGGCAATAGAGGTTCTGAAAGTTGTAGAAAAGTTAGCATGAGTTTGAACAATAAAGGGCAATCCAACAATGGTTCTGTTTACGGATATTATATATACAAGGCTGCAAAGAGTAGGTTCCGTTATAGTCCTGACACAGAGATAGAATCAAGAGAGTTTCACAATTTACCTGACTGTTCCTCCGCTGGGACTGCTTCTGATGTATCCTTTGATGATTCAACACACGAGGAACAGCTTGTGAACTCAGCCACTTCATTGGAAGAGTATGTTCTCTTCTGCTGTTTTTTCAGTTCTTCTTAATTTAGGTTATTTGTTGCATTATAACTCATTTCAAAGTTGCTTTACCAGGCCTTACTACCCCTATTCCAAATGAAAAGAAATAGAACACAAGCCATAAGTGGCAGCAAAGCTGCGTACACTTATTTCTGTCAAATATATTCTGACTTTATTATTGGACACCGTTGGATAATTCAATGCAGGAAGATTCCAGCAGGTAAAACTCTAAAGTTGCTTTCGGGGTCGTGTTACTTGCCTCACCCTGATAAAGAGGAAACTGGTGGGGAGGATGCACATTTTATTTGTGCGGATGAACAAGCAGTAGGTGTAGCAGATGGTGTTGGTGGCTGGGCAGATCTTGGTGTTGATGCAGGTGAGTATTCGCGGGAACTCATGTCGAATTCAGTATCCGCAATTCAAGAGGAGCCCAAGGGTTCCATTGATCCAGTGAGGGTCTTGGAGAAAGCTCACAAAAGCACAAGAGCAAAAGGTTCCTCAACAGCATGCATCATTGCACTTACAGACGAGGTACACAATGCCTATAAAATGGGCACTTTTTCTTTTTGCTTGTCTCTTCTAATGGCACGTTAGCTGAGTTTTGCATGTAAGTGGCATACCACAGTAGAAATGCACTAATATAGGAGGTTGTTTAGTGATTTATCATTTTAAGGTTCCAGTATTATGAATATTTCAGTGCAAACTGTGCTTTCTGGTGGACATAGTCATATACAGGGGTCGTCTTTTGATGCTCTTGTTATAACTTTTATGTCTTCTAATTTATATGATCCAAAAAAGTAATATTGATAAAATTTCTTGGCATGATATTCTAATTCACAATTATTTAGCTACTCTTAGAAAATGTTGGCTAGGAAAACTGATATTTTGTGACCAAATCCCAAAGTCACTGTAGATGGTTATCTGATTGATTGCTGGAGACCAAGTGAAAGATTCTATTGTTGAATATTACAAAAAAACGATAGAACAGGGTTTTTCCTCTCAACTGACTTTCTTGCTAATTGGTGATATTTCTATCGGTGCTCTTTTATAATTCTGTTTCCTCTTTTTTTTACCTTGGTCCTTGCATCTCTGACTTGATTTCTTTCTTCAGCTATGATTTTTCTCTGGGATGACAAGCAGTAGCATGTAATGATCCATTTCATGCAGTTTAACACCACATTTCTATTCATACTGGAGGTCTCAAAACAACACATTATTATTGCCTCTTTTCTTAGTTTACATAGAATAATGGAAAATACACTTTACGCTTTTGTTGTCTATTTGTATTGATCACATATCTTTCCTGTATCCTGAAATTGTATGTTTTGAAATTTTAACTTTTTACTATTATTCTGCGTAGGCAGGTGTTGAAGAACATTTTACGTTGTCTTGGTTTAATATCTGAGATTAGATATCTGGAAACTGGATAATTTCGTTTACACTAACTTTCATCCAAAAACATTAATAATTTGACTTCTCAATACAGGGTCTTCATGCAATTAATTTAGGAGACAGTGGATTTATGGTGGTTCGTGATGGATGCACAGTCTTTCGATCCCCTGTGCAGCAGCATGATTTCAATTTCACCTACCAACTGGAAAGTGGGAACAATGGGGACTTGCCTAGCTCTGGTCAGGTAAGTTATTGTATATTTCTCTTCTGTTCTCCTCTCTCCAGAATTTTATCTTTTTTATTCCAATTTTGTTATGCAGTTTACTTGTATAGGAATAGTGTCATTTATTAATTGAAAGCATAATATACTTAGATTTAAGGAAATCTACTTAGTTGTGATGGTGCAAGTGGGATGGAAATAATTGCATCTGAAGGTATATATGTATTTAGGACTAAGGTTTTCCCCATGAGCACAATTGTTTCATTAGCTGCTGTTGGGTGATGTGAGTGCATTGTCATTCATATAGCAACCTTTTCATGACAGTGGTTAGACATATATTAGAATGTCTAGAAATCTTTTTCTTATGTTCTTTAAGATCCACTTAATTGCAGTTTTTCCCAGTAAGATCCACTTAATCTTTTTCCATGTTCTTTCGCTAGTTATTTGTTAATGATCATCTGTATCCTGAACTTTCAAGGGTGTGTTCAAAATAAGAAATGTTTGCTTTTGATTTTTTTTTTTTTCCCAGTGCATTGCCCACACACTTGAATTGAAATGGGTGGTAAATATGATCATGGTTATTAAGCTATGATCCTAATATAGTTCAGTGTTTTTGTTTGGTTCAGGTTTTCACCATTCCCATTGCTCCGGGGGATGTTATAATTTCTGGCACTGATGGACTTTTTGACAACTTGTATAACAATGAGATTACAGCTGTTGTGGTTCATGCCTTGAGAGCTGGCTTTGGACCTCAGGTGACAGCTCAGAAGATAGCAGCACTGGCACGCCAACGAGCACAGGATAAAAACCGGCAGACACCTTTTTCCACAGCTGCACAAGAGGCTGGATACCGCTATTACGGTGGGAAGCTTGATGACATTACAGTTGTTGTTTCATATATTGCCAGATCTGATGAGGTAAATGTGTTGCTACATCATTCATTTATGTAACTACTAAGACTGGTGTGTGCTGGTTGTCTGGCGCTAGTTTGAGCAACCCACGGAGGGTCCTAATCTATCTATTTTAATAGAACTGAGTTAAAAAACACAAAACACAAACTGATATGATTAGCACGAGGCATTTTACACGGCTCTCCTTATCTCAGGCTTGGTCTATATCTATCCGACGAAAGGATGCTAACAAATTTTCACTTTTATTTTGCAGGAAAGTGAAAGTGCATCTTCAAAATCTAGCTCCAGTTAGAATTAGAGGCTCTTTGGATCCGGTTCGGTCAAGTGGGAAAAATGTTTTGGTTGTCTAGAAAACAAAATAAAAACTAGAGTCAGGAAATTGCTTGGCATTTTGTGGACATCCTTAGGTTCCTTTCCATTTATTTACCTCTTTGGGATTCATCTAGTTTGTTTTTTCTCTATGTTTTACTTTTGGGTGATAATTCAGACACAAATCCAGTGGTGATGTAAATATATTTGTTTCTTTCGGTTTGTGATTGTTAGTTTGTTTTCTCGTTTTTTCCTACTTCGGTTTCGGATATCCAAAAAAATTCAAAATCTCTTACCAAATAACTATCTCGTATCCAAAGTCCGAAATCGAAATAGATGAAATTACCAATTTACCATCCCTATAATATTTGTAAGAAGCTCATTTGTGTCGTGCAAGTGCAAGTTGGCGACTGAGAGTGAAGTCAATGGAGACAAATCATTTTAGTGATCCGCTGTTTCTGCACACCACACTATGTCCGTCCTGCTCTCCAAGATCTAATCGACACTCCAAACTCTGACATTTCTGGCTTCCATTTCCTGTTGCGAAGCACTGAATCCCAGCTGTTCTTCTCCAACGACTAAAATATCATTTTTCTTTTCCCTCTCGATTCTCTCCGTTTGGCTTCCGGGAGGATTTTTTTTTTTTTTTTTCAGTATTAGTTGAAGACCGTAGAACAGAAGCTTGATCTAGGGTTTTCCGATTTCGTGAAAGCAAGTTTCTAGTTTTGGTAAGTTGAAGGTTCTATAGAAGTGGAATTTCTAAATCTGGAACTGTAGAATCTGAGGAAACCAGAGCCATGGCGGGTCGGAGGGACGGATCGCTGATGAGGGAGAAAGGTCAGTCACTTCGTGGATCTCGAATTGCCATAGCCATTGTCATCGGAATCCTCCTCGGCTGTGTCTTTGCAGTCTTTTTTCCTCATGGATTCTTCAGTTCTTATCAGTCAACTCGAATCAGTAGCTTCGCAAAATCGGATCTCCTGGTACGAATCAAATTAAACTGTTAGCTACTAATTTTGTTGATAATTTTTGCTGTTAACATGTGATAGAAGTTAAGTTCTCTCTTTTTATTTGTTTATTTAATTGAATCATTCGATGTTTTGTTTGAAGATTTCACAGTGCACTAGAGCGACTGTGTTGCTTCATCTGAGAGTTACAATATATTAATGCTTAGTGGGTACTTGCTACTTAAGTGACTTGAATTGTCAGTTCTTACTTTTTATGCAAAATTCTTGGATGTGTTGTTGGCAATAACAGTTTGGATCTTGAATATGCATCTCTCTATGCAATTTGATAAATTTTGTATCATGAGTGTAAAACAATGAAAGTTTATTTTTTTTATATAAAGAATCACTGTTCCATTAGTTTTAAGCTGTTTGTATTGACTTCTCGTGTCATAGTAGATTAGTAGTGCATCTGGTTGAATCGTTGTGCGTATCTGTTTCACCTTCAAATGGCACACTACTAGTTATGTTGATATTGATGTTTATGTCATCCCATAGCTATATAATTATGGATGTGACAGTTACATGTAATCTTATTTTCTCTTTGGTTTATTTGTTAGACTGGATCATCCTCATGTGAATCTTCAGAACGGTTTAACTTGCTCAAATCAGATATTGTATCACTATCAGAGAAGAACGCTGATCTGAAGAAGCAAGTTAGAGAGCTAACTGAAAAGTTGAGGCTGGCTGAACAAGGATTAGATAATGCGCAGAAGCAGTTCATGGCATTGGGTAAACAGCACAAAGCGGGGGCTTTTGGTACAGTCAAGGGTTTGAGAACTAACCCAACTGTGGTTCCTGATGAATCTGTCAACCCAAGATTGGCAAAGCTCCTGGAGGAAATCGCTATCAGAAAAGAGCTAATAGTTGCGCTTGCAAATTCAAATGTTAAAAGCATGTTGGAGGTTTGGTTTACTAGCATCAAGAGAGCTGGTATAACAAATTATTTGGTAGTAGCATTAGACAATCAAATTGCTGAGTTCTGCAAATCGAATGATGTGCCAGTGTACGAAAGAGATCCTGACACAGATATTGATCAGGTTGCTAGGACCGGGGGTAATCATGCTGTCTCTGGGTTGAAGTTCCGCATCTTGAGAGAGTTTTTGCAGCTGGGTTACGGTGTTCTTCTCTCAGATGTTGATATAGTGTACTTGCAGAACCCATTCGATCATCTCTATCGGGACTCAGATGTAGAATCCATGACTGATGGCCATAATAACATCACAGCTTATGGTTATGACGATGTCTTCGACGAACCTGCCATGGGTTGGGCTCGATATGCTCATACAATGAGAATATGGGTGTTCAACTCTGGTTTCTTCTACATTAGGCCTACACTTCCTTCAATTGAGCTCCTGGATCGTGTTGCTGCTCATCTTTCTAGGCAGACAAATTCATGGGACCAAGCAGTTTTTAACGAGGAGCTCTTTTACCCTTCGCATCCTGGGTATGATGGGCTTCATGCTTCCAAGAGAACTATGGATTTCTATCTCTTCATGAACAGTAAGGTCCTCTTCAAAACGGTAAGGAAAGATGATAAACTCAAAAGGTTGAAGCCCGTGATTATTCATGTGAACTACCACCCAGATAAACTTCCAAGAATGAAAGCAGTTGTAGAATTTTACTTCAATGGCAAGCAAGATGCACTGGATCGTTTTCCAGATGGTTCTGAATGGTAGAAATAGGAGTACAGTATACCCTATCACGACGAGTTGATTGGTCAACCAACCTACCTCTTGCTGTAAGTCTGGTTTTAGCCATACATTGATTTCACTTAGGGGAGCAATGCCGAATGTATCTTCCTGTATCTCCCTTCCCGGTTTTGTTTACGATTCAACTTTACTCGTTTGTCTCAGCCGATGAATACTTGTTTTATTTGTTTCGTGTACACTAGCAAATTTTATTCAGTAGATTTTGCTGTCTTCAGCAACCTGTATGCTTAGCAAATTACGGAGCACATTGGTTGGAACAGCTGAAAACAGGAGTCATGTGTATTGGAGCTTTCAAGGAATGATAGATCAAAGGTTGTTTTGTTCCTTCTTCATTTATTATAATGTGACCCACCACTGTCTGAATTCTTGTTCTTGACCTCGTTGTAAAGATCAGAAAACGACCAGGATCACAAAAATTTCGATTAATGGTTACCAAGTGAATTAATACAAAATTCACACTGCACGACAAAAAAAGCAATTACGTTGTTGTCGTTATGGATTTTGCTCCTTATCCACGCCCACCCAAGACAAACAAACCGATTTCTTGCAACTTTCTTGTGGCTTCAATTTTCTTGCAACCCACTGTCTTCTTCCTCTGATTTTTCTTCAAAATTCCCTGACAAACCCAGAATAATGTAATCAATAGCATGCCAATTTGAATTCCATTTTTGGTTTTTTAATTTCATTAATAAGGTGTGAAATACTGGACATCGTCTCTGCAACTGCTCAAAATTTCCACCAGCTGAAGAGGTGGTTCCCGCCAACCTTTTGAAAATAGTTGTTAAAATGGAGAGATTTTCCCGCAGAGAGTGTGCTCGTCTGGGCTACTCGCCTCAGCGATCGTTCCCCACCTCCGACCACACAAAATCCGATGTCAATTTCAGCGACGTGTTCGGCGGTCCACCGAGGCGGTCGTCGATGTACGAGGTGCGACGGCGCTACAGCTCCTCCCGCACGGCCGATTCGGATGCTTTAAGAGGCGGTGCTGGTGTTGACGACGACGACGACGATGACGAAGACGACGACAACGAAACATCACTTCCGTACCGTGGATCGTGGACAGGAGTGAGGGAGAAGCCGGTGTTCGGCGAGGACAGCGCGAATCGGCGTCGGAATAAGGGCAGTGACTTCTTCCATGACATCTTCGGAGGTCACGAATCTTCAAACCCTACACCAAGGAAGCAACATCATGACCTATCTGGGATCTCAGATCCTTATTCACAGATCAGGTCCGTCTCTCTTTTTATTGCTCTGTGTGCTAAACAATTTTTGGTACTCAGATACGATTGTTTTGAATTTCTCTTAAAGCTCACAGTGAATTCTGCCAAATCGCATTGTTTCTTTTCTAGAGCTCACAGTTTAAGCTCTTGTTGAACTGAGTTTCCTGCAATTCCCGGTTTTATGTTGAGTTTGTTTTGAGATTGTTGTGCATGTTTTGATGACTGGTTTTGACCTTGCAGCCTTCCTTCCAAGGTGATGGACCTTCCTACATTTGGCTCCTCTAAAAGCAACGATCAAGCTTCTGATGTAAGCTATTCGTTTTCTCGAAGTACTTCTCTGTCTAGATTTTCAAGCCAATCAACAACCCAAGGACAGGAGGAACCAAAGAATGATATTCGCATGTTTTCTCGCCAAAGCTCTTTATCCCGGGAGGTATCTCTTAGCAGGGAGGAGCTATCGAGCTCGACCAAATCTGAGAAACTTGACAAAGGAAGCCATTCCATAAATGGTTTAAGTAGTTCAGAGGTTTTGAGTGATAGTTGGCAGTTTCACTTGTCAATGTATAAATGGGCTAGCAAAGGATTACCTTCAATGATGCGCGGTAAGGGACAGAACAGTTCGAGATTAAAAGACACGGGTACGAAGGCGAATGCTAAGTCATTTGGAATGGATGACAACAGAAAGGAAAATGATTCGCTGCTTAGTACCATCACACAAAGTAGAGCAGAATTATCCCAGATGGTTGGGGAAAAAATTATCTCCTTACCTGAATTTGTAACTGTAAGCAGATTTCAAAGTTATGTTGAAGATGTTTCTAAAGATACTGTCTTGGAAAAATCAAAAGAGAAGATGAAAAGGGATTCTCATTCTGAGGTGGGTTTGAGTGGAAAAGCAGATAGAGGAACTCATCCAGCAGTTGTGCATGAAACTCTCAAGTCTGATGATCCGAAACCTCTTCGTTCTCTGCTCAACGAGAACAGCAATGAACAAGGTAATTGTAATTCATGTTTCAAAACTTGTGCACTGAAACAATTCTTGCATTTGAACTAAATACACGTTCTTCCATGTGCAGGCAGTGATGAGATAACTGTTAAGTCTGGATGGAACAAAGTCGTGAATAGAAGCAACAACAAAGAAGCTGTAGAAAAAAATCAAGCTGGTAAAAAGGTAAAGAAACAAGAAGAAAAAAGAAGTGCTCTCACTGGTGCAAAAGTGGATAAAGCAAGTGTAAAAGCTTCAGCCAGGAATTCAGGAAGCAATCTGGTATGGTAACATACAATTTTATCTTCTAGGAGCAAGCTGATCATATTCCTCAACAATTTTGGAATGTCCTGTAAATTTGACCCACTCTTGTCATCTTTGGTAGGGAGACGAATATCTTAAAGTAACAGAGAACCGGTACTCTGCCACAAAGACCGAGAACTATATATCCAGTGATACTTCTTCTAAACTAAAGAATACCTCAGTATCAAGTACTGGTTAGTTCTTCTATAATCCATATGTGACTGTGTAATACTCTGGAAGACATAGAAGTTATAAAGTATTATAAAATATACTCATATTTTCTTATGGTTGACATACTACAGAGGTGTCAAGACTACATGTTTAAGGAATTCGCTTGTTGTGTATACCATCTAATTAACATGCTAAAACTAAGAAATTTATGCATAATGCAATTCTGAACGATTTCATGTAACATATTCAGTACTGTTTCTGTGATATTTTTTATGATTATCACTTAATCTGAACTAAACTATAGTTACAAGTAATATAATATTTTCCTATGTGTATGATGAATGATGGTTGTTAAAAAATATGACATGTAATGTATCCATGTACTCTTGTCAGCATCAGTTCCAAATGTCTCGAAGACAGTAGTTGGAGATACAAATGAGCCCTTCCAACGAGCATTCGTGGTATGTGGTTCTTTTATTTCAAACTTGTTTTAGACAGACATACACTTGCCCATTTACACGCTTGAGTGGTTTGGTGTGTGTACACCAGAATCATTTCTATTGCCACTCGAGCAGTTTTTTTTTTTAATTTTTTATTTATTAAAGATTCTTAATTGCATTTCCTGATGAGTAGATTACTTGCACTTATGGACAGATGAAAGAATTACCCCAAGAAAAGAATGAGAAACCCCAACCTGGAAAAGATCATGAAGATATGCAGGTGAGAAGAATGTGCACGCTTCCGCGCACCCATGCAATGTTTCCTTGTAGTTTGCTTGGAAGCACTGCCACTAACTGTAGAACTTATTCCAGGTTTTTGACGTTAAAATTCAAAAGTGGTCAAATGGAAAGGAAGGCAACATACGCTCACTATTGTCAACATTACAATATGTGAGTATGATGAAAGTTCTCTTGCTCCTTTTCTTCACTTCCCTCCCCCTTCTCCCATCTTGTTTTTGATAGTGAGGAAAGCTCTCATTACTATATATTATCTATTACTCCCTCCATCCCAAAATGAGTGTCCTCCTTTCTATTTTGAGAAAAATTAAGGAGAAGTTAGTTAGTGTGGTATGTTT
>JAYMTH010002302.1:0-12839 GCA_036897465.1 Pelargonium australe
ATACACATTTTACTATATATATATATTAGTGAAATAACATACCCACTAAGGATGACGCAGTTGGTTAATCCAGCTGTGTGAGTGAGAGGAGGTCCACATTATTGGTTACTTGTATATATACCTTTAGTTTTGTTTGTTCATTAATTAAGAAAAAAGACACAAAATGTTAGTGTTCCCCAAGCAAAATGAACAAGATCTGTGTCTCTCATATGTGTTACAAACAAAATAAATAAATGTTTGCATGAAAACCAAAATTGGGAAAGAAGACCAAAAAATAATTTGGAATGCAATTAAATAAAGAAAATATACCAAATAGGTCGGTGAAATATGTTTTGTATATTTCTTTTCCAGTAAAATAAAATATAATCTGAATTATTTATTTCTTTTTTCATTGTTTTATTTATTTTCGTATATTAATTTTAGAGTGGTGATAAATCCAAACATTTTTGCCCTGTGATGACAAAAATACCCTCATGCAGTTGTGCTCATATGTTGCCTGCGACAGAGCTACCTACCGTCGGATAGAGGGAGACGTCGTGAACCCGGAGACCACCATCGATCGTCAGCGAGTGAAAGAGATGGAGGCCGAGATCTGGAGCGGATAGGAGATGGAGTCTTCGTCGCCGTAAAATCGCCGCTCGTCGCCGATCTCCTCAAGCTCTACGGCGAGCCTCTCTCGCGACCTCAAGATCGCCGGCCGGTATATACAGCTTCGATGGCCAGCTCAGGTCTGCCATGATCGCGCACCCGAAAGTCGACCTGGTCACCGGCGAGCTCTTCACTCTAAGCTACGACGTCAATGTTGAGTCTTAACAATTTTGGTTTCCAGTTTCAGGATTTTGTGTTTAGATTCTGGGTTTCTTCATTTCAGTTCTTAAAATTTTGATTTCTCTGTTTTGTTTTCTCTTGAATTTGGGAGCAACAGAAAAGAGTTTGTGGCCTTCTGGGTTTATGTGTTTGGTTTCTGGGAAATTGCATGGTGTTGTGTTCTCTTTCAATTCACACAATTCAAGGAGGTGGGGATTGATTTGAGAACTTTTGCCTTAGATTCTGTGTCAAATTTTAGCATTGGTTGGTTTTTATTATATATTAATTTCCTTTTCTGGCTTCGTAGATTTTCATGTTTGATTAACATTCTTTGGCTCCATACATGAGTGAATTTACAAGCATAGAGTGATTACTGAAATGGGTGTGTGCTGAAATTCTTTGGTTGTCTTTTGCTCTATAATTCTGGGCTTAATTGATATTCTTTGGCCGGTTGGATCGTTACTCTGACCTGTTGAATACAACAAGTGTTCGAGCTTCACAAGGGAAGTGGACCGAAGAGAGAGATTTGGATCAACTGAGACAGGTTAGCAAAGACCCCGGTGATGGCAATGAAGTCATTCTCGCCGGCGACGGCGTTAAGTTGTCGGACGTCGCCGTGGGGCTTGAAGCAGCGAGAGAGGCTCGTCGTGGACCTCGCCGGACTTGTGCAGCCATCGTCGGAGATGTAGGCTTGAGTGAGCAGATCTGGAAGCTCGCCGGAGATGGAAGACGCTGAGATGTTGCTGTCCAGGCTATGGTGCCTGATGTGAGTGAGAGAGAAGAGGGCAATTTGGTCAAAAATGTCAAAAAGGTGTGGATTTAGTTTTTTTATGGTTTGGATTTATCACCTCCCTAAAAAAAAAATGAACACCATGCTACAATAAATGTGGCACGCCTGCCCAATTTAATGCCATCGAGAAGTCAATTTGCAGCAAAAATTATTCTTTTCAAAAGGACAAGCTATAGGATTTTAGGTTTGTTGAATTTGTTTACTGAAAATATAAATTGTTACTACAAATAACACAGTTTTTTAGAATTGTTTATTCAAGTTGTCTTGCTAATCAAATTACTCATTTATTAGTCACTCCATGGAGTGAAAAACAAAAATTAAAGAAAATGTAATAATATTTAAACCAGTAACCGGAGTTTAAGTGATTTTTCATGTATATTTTGTTCAAATATAGTTTTGATACGCTAAAATGACGTCATTGATCTTGTCCAATTTGATAATTTTTTTTATTCACGTGTTAAGGATAGAAGCTAAAATTCAAGTATCAGACCTTCAATATTGGAGTTCTTAAACCGTATAAAAATAAGTGCAAAGTAAAGTAAAAATTCATTCTCATGCTCGAGAATTTACCTTGAATTTGAGAATGAAAGTCTTTGCTAAAAGTGTTTCAAAGTAGTGTTAATGTAGATAGAATTTGAGAAAGAATCTAAAATGTGTTATGAACAATGAAGCCATTGAGATTATGTTCCTCTCCAATGAATGAATGAACTATTTATACTTACAAACTTGAGTTGATGATTTGCCGTATGTAATTGGTCGGTCCTTATGTCATGACGGGCCCACACGAGTTTTCTCTCAAGCATATCCTTCCTTGCAGCTATGAAAAGTTATGAGACCTCTCTAGCGAAGCAGATATAGATACCTTTGAATACTTGACGTCATATTGAATATATAAACTTCCCGAGAACATAGCCTCCTCACAATTTTCACCTTTGAGGATAGTATCCATAAAAGGGGTTCCAAAGGATGAAGCTCCACTCCTTGACCCGAGGGCGCTTCCCTTAACTTGCGAGCTCTCGGGAATAGGCACACCAATCTCCAGACTCTTTTTTCCTAATACAGCGATCGTATAACTTTCTCGTACACGTGTTAACTTCTTGTTGGTCGATTTTACTTACAAAGTACTAGCTAGATAGCGTCAAGTTTTGGTTCCATGACAATGATTTGATTCAATCAAAAGAAGACACTTCACAAAACTAGAGAAATTTGGTGCTGGTTGGTGTCATGGTGTGTGCAATCATGCATGGCTGAGTGGGTGAGTGCATGCAATTGCAATAACCTTTTCCATATAATTAATTAATATTTTTTTCATTGCTTAGATTATGGACTTTCTAAACTAATTAAATTTATATTCTTTTTTGTTGCTTTATTGGTTTTGTATTTTATATTTTTTTTTATAACTAATCTCTTTGTCTTCCCGGCAAGTAAACCATCTATTCATCTTTTTGTATTTCTGAAAGTGAAAGCTTCCTCCATTTTGCTTTCTTGATCTTTAGATATGAAAACAACAAAACATACATTATTGAGTAATTTACACGAATCCTCAAATTATTATGTTTCGTTTAGGACTAGCTTTGGTGTTTTTTTATCGTGAACGCGTTTTCGTAATCGTATGGATCACAATCAATCTCGATTATAACTGAATTTAAATTTTTGATGATTATCGCTTAAAAATAGAGCTGGAAATGTGGGACACGACACATGATTCAACATGGTATATTTATGATTGTGTTGTTTTTATGTTGAATATATGTAAAACACGATAAGTAATTAGTGGAAGTAGAGAACAAAAACATCATCAATTGCAACTTAAATCATATTTCTTTTAGACGTATCGATTTGAAACAACACGCCGCCCGACACAATTATTAAACATGTTATGTTGGTGTTTAACCTCTAACACGACATGACCACGACTTGTTAGCACGGATTATCAACTATACTCAAAATTGATTATGTGGAAGCAAAACTTATTCTATTGGAGACTTTGTTACGAGACCGCTTATTAGAATATTACTCTCAAAATCATTAATATATCACATAGATAGAGATCACAATCTACGAGTGCTGAGCAGACACAAAAAATAGAACAATCAACTATCAACCACACATATGCACACAAGCTAACATAAGTTACATGCATCTACGAGATGCACTTTTCTTATTTTTTTATTGATTTTATCATTTACGAATATCTTCTAACGGCCACTTTCTCATATCGATTTTGTTGTGATTTTCATGGTCTCCTCGATATGTCTCTAGTTTTTTTCTACTCTATACGCACATTTTTAGATTAGTTTTTTCTTATGCACAAATCTCTCTTTCAAAATTAATGAGGTTTTGTATCGAGCATATCAAATGGTTGAATATTAGGATGAATATTTCGATGATTTATATTTAGGGTAAAGTGAAATGTCGTTTTATATAAATATCGATCCTTGGACCCCTAATTAATCAAATCCAGCTATCAAATATCTGTAATGACCCTACTAATTGATGAATAAAAGTGAGCATTAATTTTACTATTTGAAGAAAATACAAACCCTAACAACTCAATTATCAACTGGAGGATCATAATTCACTTGTCATTGTCAAGCCATCTTAACATAAAACTTACCCATAAAACAACATTAGTAACAACTATGTCACAATCAAAATTAACATTTTCCACAAATATTAGTAACTATTACAAATTAACTCAGGCAGTGACATATTAACTAATTAATTATTATTATTTTTGTTTAAACCATAAGATTTCTAAGCAGATCCAGGCCAATTCTCATTCGAATTGGATAGACCATTGTCATTATTTTTGTTTGATACCATGAGGTTTATGAGCGGACCCAGACTAATACTTATTCGAGCCGGGTAAGACCACAATGGCCTACCAAGTTTTAACGCAGTTGCATTTCATGAGATTCGAATTCGAAATCTCAAGTTAAACTGAAACAACTTCTTATTAGTTGATTCATATTAATCATATTTTTATATCATATTTTTATTCATATAGTTAATAATAAAAATTAATTTTTTTTAGAGAGATGACGGAACACGCGCCATAACTGCTCGTGGACAAATATCTGATACAAAATCTATGAATTTGATTTTAACTTTGACTATTAAAAGCAGTAAAAAGTCAACAGAAAGGACACTCTGATTCACACTGCCATGTTACTATGTTAGTGCTACGTTAAGTTCCACGCGCGTTCACCTGCGCGTGGGAGATGAAACTGTTCAAAGCCCATACCAAACAAAGATTGATTGGCCGATTAAACAGCAACCGACCGCGTTGGGATTGGGAGTCGAGGAGAATCTCTGTTTTTTTAAATACTGCCAAACAGGCCCTTAAATCCCGATTTTTATTTTTTCTAATGAATTTTCTTATGGTAAAATGAAATATCAACCGTCAAAATTTAATAATTCCTTTATAATTGAACGTATTTGTACTAATCTTGTCTGTCGACATGTCTCATCTAGTTACGACTTTAAATGTTTCATGTCCAAGCATGTATTATAGTGTTATTTTTTAGCACAATGAGAATACATTATCAACTAATTTGAGGCACGTATAGTCATTTTCTTGTTTTTGCCATGAAAAATACTGTCTTATTTTGATTTTTTTGCTATTTTTTTACTGAAAAAAAAAACAGATAAATTTTAAGAATTTATGGAAGATCATGAAGAGAAGAGTGTGGAGTGTCAAGCCACCTAGGTGGGCCCCACACACACTTTCCGACCACCCATTCTTGAGTGTTTTTATAAGAAGCTGCAAAGCAGCTTCAGTTAAAACCAGTGTGTAGTGTCCTGCAACTCATTTTTTTCCTTGCCATTTTCTCGAGAAAATTAAATAGAAAAGAAAAGAAAAGATTCAGAGACAAGAAGGAAAGAACCAGCTGTGCACTGTCCTTCTCTCTCTCTCTCTCCACACACAAGTATAGAATAAAGTGCCCCAAAAAAGGCCATTCCTTTGAGAACCCAACTAGAGAGTCACTTCATTTTTTTTGTTCTTGTTTTTGTTTGTTTGAGCTGGGCAAGCTCATGGGTTCCAAGCTTGGAATGTGGAATGTGGTAGTGTTGGTGTGGTTTTGTTCATGGATTGATTCTGTTTCAGCTTCTGTATCTTATGACCACAAAGCCATTACCATTAATGGCCATCGAAGGATCCTCATTTCTGGATCCATTCACTACCCAAGAAGCACACCTGAGGTACTGAACCAAATGTGCTTCATTGTTCTCTCTGATTTTCTGTGTTTTCAAGCCTTTTCTCCATCTGGGCACATCTAAAAATTTGTTCTTTTTGGGTTTAGCTCTCATGGGTCTGGTTTTGTTCACTTTCTGATTCCTGGGTTTGTTGCAGATGTGGCCAGATCTTATTGAGAAGGCCAAAGAAGGAGGCTTGGATGTGATTCAGACCTATGTTTTCTGGAATGGGCATGAGCCTTCTCCTGGCAAAGTATGTGCAAAATCATTTTTTTTGGGTCATTTCCTTTTTATTTTTCACAAATGGGTTTAGAGTTGATTTTGTGGAATTCACATTTTCTTACAGTACTATTTTGAGGAAAGGTATGATCTGGTGAAATTTATCAAGCTGGTGAAGCAAGCAGGTCTCTATGTTCATCTCAGGATTGGTCCTTATGTTTGTGCTGAGTGGAACTTTGGGTAAGATTTATCAGATTGAAGTTTTCAATTTGTTTTGAAAATGTTGAAGTTTTGAGCTAAATTTGCAATTTTTTGTTTCAGTGGTTTCCCAGTTTGGCTCAAGTACATACCTGGTATCAATTTCAGAACTGATAATGGACCTTTCAAGGTATACATTTTTCATCCTCAGAACCTAGGTTTCCTCTTATATCTCATTGCTCTTCCCAATTTTATCAAGTTTTGAATTTTGATTTTGATTATTATTTTGTGTGTGTTCTTTATTTGCTACAATGAAGCATGAAATGGAAAAATTCACTAGAAAGATTGTGAATATGATGAAAGCTGAAAGATTGTTTGAGTCTCAAGGTGGTCCAATTATTCTATCTCAGGTTAGGCTTCATTTTCTGCAATCTGAATTTGAACATGAATAGAATAAAATTAGAGACTTAGAAATTCTTTTTCAATATGATTGTGACAGATTGAGAATGAGTACGGTCCAATGGAATACGAACTTGGTGCACCCGGTCAAGCATACACCAAATGGGCTGCGAAAATGGCTGTGGGTCTTGGCACGGGCGTGCCGTGGGTCATGTGCAAGCAAGATGATGCGCCGGACCCTGTTGTAAGTGTGACCTAAATATCTTTTTCATTCGATAAACAATCTTTTACGATGTATCTCCACTTTTCATGTCACAATCTATACCCGTTGTTTATGGTTTTCATGTCATGTCTCATCATGTTTAGTGGGGTTGCTAGTGAATAGTGTAATGTCTTCTTGTTTGGTCATGGCTTAAATGAATTATTAGTCCTCATTGCACATGGCTTCACTTTGCTCTTTCTAGGTCCTATCTGTTACACTTTGTCTTTATACATTTCCATGTGAGCCGTGTGGTTTCGTAACTACTAGTTTGCTAGAACTTTTTGGTAATTCGAATCATAAAACCTTATTGCTTTGTTAGTATGTAGTACGTGTTTGAGTGTCTTTGCTTTGTCCTATCAGATTAACGCTTGCAATGGTTTCTACTGCGATTACTTCTCTCCAAACAAAAATTATAAGCCCAAGATGTGGACCGAAGCCTGGACTGGCTGGTAATTTTACATGCTTATTATCGCTGATCCAAGAACTAGTTTTTCAAGTAGAATTCAGTCCATAGTATGTATTGACTCACTTTCGTTCTTTTTACTTATGAAGGTTTACCGAATTTGGAGGTCCAGTTCCATACCGACCAGCCGAAGACTTGGCATTTTCAGTTGCAAGGTTTATACAGAAAGGAGGGTCGTTCATTAATTACTACATGGTAGCTAAAACAGTTTGCTGAATTTACCAAGTGTTCTATTTATTGATTTGGTTCAATTCAACTAAATTTTGGTTTTTCATTTTTATACTTCTAGTATCACGGAGGAACAAATTTTGGGAGAACAGCTGGCGGTCCATTCATTGCTACTACCTATGATTATGATGCTCCACTCGATGAGTATGGTAAGCACCATGAACTCATGCTTTCAATGGTATTTATTTAGTTCAGTGTGGGTTTCTCCATAATCTGGTTTGTGATGTTTGTGTTTTATAGACCTGAGCTAGTCATGTATTCTTTACTGTTTAGTTTCTATAAAAATGTTACTTTCACGCCATGTAAAAAAAAAAGGAGAAAAAGGATTCGGGTTTGAACATCAGTTTCTCCATGATCAACGCAACTACCATTCCATATTGGAAAATTAGGTCATGGATGATAATTAGCCTTCTTGTCCTTGTACAAAGACTTTGATGCAAGAAGACAGTTGATTATGTCTTAACTGAACAGTTCTGGACATAAACAAGCCCATAATTCCTTGGTGGGTCCTCCCCACCGTCACTAAAATTAGTTGTGAGCCGGGTTTTTTGATAAAGAATTTTTTATTTTATTAGTTTGTCTACAAACATTAGTATACTCGAAAAAATCTGACTTTTTTTTTTTCCGGTGTAGGACTATTGAGACAACCTAAATGGGGCCATTTGAAGGATCTGCACAGAGCAATTAAGCTGTGTGAACCAGCTTTAATCTCCGGAGACCCCATTGTGACACCACTCGGAAACTATCAAGAGGTTATTTTTCATCATTGTCTTAAGACTCTCCTGTACTAAGATGTATACAAACTATCCTTACCCCGATATTTCTATTTTTATAATACAGGCTCATATATTCAAATCGAAGTCTGGAGGGTGCGCCGCATTTCTCGCAAATTACAATCCACGATCATTTGCAAAGGTGGCTTTTAGAAATATGCATTACAACTTGCCCCCTTGGTCTATCAGCATCCTTCCCGACTGCAAGAATACTGTTTATAACACTGCAAGGGTAAGAAAATAAGCTTCTAATATCATTATCGAAATGCTATATTGATGAAGTATCCGCTTCGTAAATTTTTATAAATAACTTTACTTTCAGTTCTTCCACAATATATAGTTTTGTGAATTTGGTAATATTATATTTAATACGTTGACATTCTTTTATTAAATTTGCTATACAGATTGGTGCTCAAAGCGCACAGATGAAGATGAGTCCTGTTCCGGTCCATGGAGGACTGTCTTGGCAAGCATATAATGAAGAAACAGCCTCATATGATGACAATTCATTCACAACTGTTGGGTTGTTGGAGCAGATCAATACAACAAGAGACGCCTCGGACTACTTGTGGTACATGACAGAGTGAGTAAAAACATAATTTCTCAACTTTTTACGGTATATTGATTAATAACATCTCCCAATCATTTTATTGGACTATATGGTTCAATATTCCGATCTTTAATACATGCTCTCTCTTCTCAGCGTTAAGATTGATCCCGATGAAGGATTTTTGAGGACTGGAAAGTATCCTAATCTTCACGTGTCATCGGCTGGCCATGCTTTGCATGTTTTCATCAACGGTCAACTAGCAGGTGAGTAGCATATTGTACAACAGCTTCTACAATGACAAATGATTTGACTATTTTGTTTTATTCAAATTTTCATATTCTATGGAAGGATCATCTTTAAATTCATCCTCCCAATAATCTTACTATACAGTTGGGTAAGAGGTGGTGGTGCTAATTCATGATTCAGAAAACCGTAAAAAGAAATGGGGATAGTGAAACATCATGAAGTAAATAATACGCTTTGCAATTTCCTTTCTTGACAAAGTTTTTTGTTTTTGGCAGGAACTGCTTATGGAAGTTTAGAATTCCCAAAATTAACTTTTAGTGAAGGTGTGAGGCTGAGAGCTGGTATCAACAAAATCTCACTTCTAAGCATTGCCGTTGGTCTCCCGGTTTGTCCTCTCTCTCTCTCTCTCTCTAACATGCATGCATATCCATTATCCGTGTTTTCACGAGTCTAATGTTGAATTATTTTACCTTTGTCTTCCATATGATTGGTTCAGAACGTTGGTCCACATTTTGAGACATGGAATGCTGGTGTTCTCGGCCCAGTTACTCTGAATGGCCTCAACGAGGGAAGGAGAGATTTGTCGTGGCAAAAATGGTCTTACAAGGTTTATTTTCAAACATTGTGCTGTCTTATTGTGTTTTCGACTTTCCATAGCATGCTTGATACTCATTCAATTTTGTTATTCCTCATCAGGTTGGTCTCGAGGGAGAAGCGCTGAGTCTTCACTCACTCAGTGGGAGCTCCTCTGTTGAGTGGGTAGAAGGATCATTTGTCTCTCGCAGGCAAGCACTAACGTGGTATAAAGTAAGTATTTTGAACCTCGTCTCTTACAACTTTGCTTGTTCGCTAATAAACTATTTTCCTACAAAAATGCATTCGGATTTGAAATATGCTTTTCAAAACAGAACTCCTTCCATTCCAAAATGAGTGCCCATTTTGGGACAGCGGGAGTACATTTTATTTTTGTTATCTCTACCAAACTAAAACAAGAAAAACTACATATAGTCTGAAAAAGAGCATACATCCAAGCGCACCCGTTAGCTTCAAAACATTCAGTGGAAAAAGAGTTTTAACTTCTCGATATGGAACTTATTTGTGAAGGCTTAAAGCTAACATTGATGTCCTTTTCAATTTCTAGACTACTTTCAGTGCTCCGGCTGGAGATAGACCATTGGCTTTAGATATGGGAAGCATGGGAAAAGGTCAAATTTGGATAAATGGACGGGCTGTTGGACGCTACTGGCCTGCATATAAAGCATCTGGAAATTGTGGTACTTGCAACTATGCTGGATCATTTAACGAGAAAAAATGCTTAACTAATTGTGGAGAGCCTTCACAAAGATGGTAAAAAACAAAACAAATCGTGTTTTGCAGCTATGTTTCTGCATGTTTTATGTTATTGACAAGCGGACTTATGTCTGATAACAGGTACCATGTCCCTCGTTTGTGGCTAAACCCGACAGGAAATTTATTGGTTGTTTTCGAGGAATGGGGTGGAGATCCAAATGGTATTTCTTTGGTTAGAAGAGATATAGATAGTGTATGTGCCGATATTTACGAGTGGCAGCCAAATCTTATGAATTATCAGATGCAAGCCTCTGGTAAAGTGAATAAGCCTCTGAGGCCTAAAGCCCATTTATGGTGTGCCCCGGGGCAGAAAATCTCGTCGATAAAGTTCGCTAGCTTTGGAACTCCCGAAGGAACTTGTGGAAGCTTCCGGGAGGGGAGCTGTCACGCCCACAAATCTTATGATGCTTTTGAAAGGGTACGTCAAAGTCTTTAATAGCTGTCTTCTCCATAGTAGAAAATATTAGATTTCTCAACTCTTTCTATTTGGTATTCGATTTTCCCGAGATTTTACACACAAAAACACACTATGGTAATGAATTTTCATAGTATAGCCTTATGGCCTCCTTTTGGAGAAATTAATAGAGGATAAGCCTTAGCGCAACCGTAAGGTTGTTGTATGATTTTCTTGAGAATATATGCATTAAACCATGGTAATCAAATTTATAGCATAGCCTTATGGGCTCTTTTAGAGACATATATAGAAAGCCTTGGCGCATTGTAAGGTTGCTGACTTGTGACTTTGAGGTTATGAGTTTATGTCGAGGAAACATCCTCTTTGCAAAAAAAAAGAGTAAGGTTGCGTACATTAATGACCATCTCTAGACTCTAGTGGCGAGGTACGGGTTGTGGAACTTACGTGCAAAATTTGCGGGTTTGCTAATGAGAACGATCTTTCCATTCCTTGTGTTTGTATTAAACTTTGGAATGATAATCTCATTCCCGTTCCCGCTTTAGTTTGTAATCCAAACTCTTCTTATTGTTTGTGTAGCTTCTATAAACCCTAACTATTGTTTTTACCAAACTCTCTAATGCCCAACCTTATTCTTGCAGACTTGCATTGGACAAAACTCGTGCTCCGTAACAGTAGCACCCGAGATGTTTGGAGGAGATCCATGTCCAAGTGTCATGAAGAAACTCTCTGTCGAGGCAGTTTGCAGCTAATATATCAATATACATCACACAATCCCGCAAGATCAAAGGCTCTTTATCAGTTTCCCAAGTCTTCATTACAGCTATTCGGATCCTCATTTTGGTAACTTAAGTCTACGTATTCAATCGCGACGTTCATTTGTTTTGGCTTTTCCAGGGTGAAGTTGTACAAATATACAACACACCAGATGGTTGAGAGCCCCATATAGGTTAAAATTTATTGTTGCAGAGAAGCTCAAGCTCCCATGTAAATAATTTATCAGTTGCTGAATATGATTGGAACAAGGGAGGGTTTGGTTGGAGCTAGCTGCTGGCACATTGAGACTTGACACAATTTTGAGTCCATGTGCAAATGTTTTGTAGTAAAATATGAAACCTATGTGGTTTCTAGTTGTGTTTTTTTTTTTTTGTACCTTATCTATGTAATTTACTATAAAGCAATTTGTCTCATTGCTTTTTGTTCTTGTAAGGATTCAAAGATAATTATATAAAGCTTACTTAATTGTGTTATGTTTATTTCTTTGGAAGTTCTTGTTTGTATGGAATGTTTTAAAAACCGGACTCGAAAGGCGACCATAGCTCATAGTTTAGACTCGAATATGAGAGAACTTAAAATCTTATTTGCATTTTTGCAGGTTTAGGATGCATAAAATAAGTCTTGTCAATTTTTGTGTCGTATAAATCTGAATATTTTAATTGCCAAAATGGTGCATCCCTTTTGGATTAGTTTTTTTTTTTTTTTTTCTTTAATTTGAAACGAAAAATACGAACCGAAACTCGAATTGCAAAAAAAAAAAAAAAAAAAAAAAAAAACTCGAATTGCCAGCTCAGCATGCTGCACACTAAAACTTTCATACAAATGCTGCTTTGAAATTTTATATTTGCTTGGAGTTTATGGGTAAAATATTTCAGAGAATGGTTTATAGATTTGAAGACAAGTAGGGGCACATGTAGATGTAAGAGCTTATGGTCATATAGTCATAGGGTTGGATTTTTAGCTGCAGTAATTAACTGCGGCTACAAACTGCAACACTATAAACGTTTCGGACTTTTTGCTGCAGTAATTAACTGCGGTTAACAACTGCAATACCACAAAGTTTTGGACTTTTAGCTGCAGTTATAAGCTGCGGTTACAAACTGCTAAAAAAAACTTTATAGTATTTTTTTTTTCATTTCGTCTTATCTATTCTTGAGATTTTCCT
>JAYMTH010002303.1:0-12836 GCA_036897465.1 Pelargonium australe
TGTTACCAAGATAAACCTTAACTAGGACTCGGACTTGAACTTGGACCTTGACTAGTACCCGAATTATACATTGACCTAGACTTTGGAAAAGAAGACCTGAGACGACGATGTATCACACTTGGAGTTTTGATTTGGAAAAAATAGTCCAATGAATTGGTTCCATTGCCGGGAACGTTTGAAAGCCGCATTCCAACACCGTTGACAATCACAATGAAAGGAGGAAGAAGACATGGAAAGGGAGTTGCTCACTCATCAAGTGGTAGAAAGAACCCTGACCATCAAAAGACTGCTGCCTGTCACAGGAGCAGAGACATTTGCCACTCTAGGCGATGTTTGACTATCAGAGCAGATCTCTCTGCCACCCCTGCTCATCAGGGGGACCTAAGACAAGAGCTGGAAAGAAAAAGGGCCTATGACCAAGCAAATACTACTAGCACTACCCAAGCCTTGGTCACCATCCAAAAAGAGATTGCAAGGGGTGTTCCTCACCAATCCAATAGCAAGCAAGGCCCAGATCAGCAAAAGACTGCTACCTCTCCGAGGAGCAGAGACAATCACCAGTCAAGGCAACACCTGACAATCCATGCTGAGGTTTCTGAAGATTCAACCCAACAAGAAGATTTGAGGGAAAAGTTGAATATGAAGAAAGCCAATGACCAGAAAAACATTGATGGTTCTCATAATGCCCAGACATTGGTCGCCATTCCATCACCAACTCCAATGACGATCACAACGACCCCTGATATGCTGCAGACAGTGTCAAACCAATTCATGGGTGCGATGCTGGCCACCTACCTGACAATCCAATGGAGTGACAATCACAACAGTTATTCCACCAGTCAATCCACAAAACACCATTATTACAATGGGTCATGAAGCAACTCAGGGAGGAAGACAAGTTCCACCGGTTCTGAACCTTCATGCAAGGGGAGGAATGGTGGGACAACATGTTTTGAAAGTTGAGAACTCTGTTCCAACCATGAATAGGAGGGCTAGAAGATTGAAACAATTTCAAGACCGACAAATTACTGGGGGGCAAGCTACGCCGACCTCAGGAATCCAAGCTGCCTCAATAGCAGCTGATCATACCACCACTCTTCTCCAAGAAGAGGTTCAAAAACTTCGAAAGCAACTGACTGCGCATGGAAACCATGAGCAGAGGGACAAAGACAAACACTACTAGAAAAATGCCCATTTCTGACGGAATTATTGACGGTATCATTTTTCGTCAATAATTATTGACGAAATTATTGACGAAAATTTATGTTTCCGTCAAAATGTCGATTGTGACGATATTTTTGACGAAACCGTCAGATTTTTCGCGGATCCGTGGCATGGCCATGGCGGGAATTAGTTGAGTAAGATGTTGTGACGGAAATTCTGACGGAATTATTCTGTCACAAAGGTTGACATAATTTATTGACGGAATTGGCAAATTTCCGTCAAAATTATTACCGCTTTAAATTTATTGGAAATTTGTTATGGCGGGAAAAGCTTGATAAATATATTTGACAAAAATTTTGTCAGATTTATTCCGTCAAATAGTTTTTTACGAAAAGTTTGACGGAATTTGTAAAATATCCGTCAAAGATATTTATTATTTTAATTACTAAATGTATTGACGGAAAGTTTTTGACGGATAATTAAATATTTTGTCAGAAATTAATTATTTAAATATATGTTAAAATATTTTGACAGAAATTTTGTGACGGAAGTTAATTAATTCCGTCAGAAACAATTAATTTAGAGTAATTGACGGACTCTTTTGACGGAAACGTTTCAATTCCGTCAAAAAAATTAGGTCTAAATACGTATTTCACGTACACATACTGTCTTCATCGTAGAATTGCTACTGTAGTCCACGATCTTCTCCTCATCTCATCGTGATCTTTTCCTCGTCTCGCCGGCGTTATTCTCCTCGTCTCGCCGGCGATTTTGCATTCTTCTCGGCGACGATCTATTGTTCTTCAGCTACAGGTATTTCGATTGCATCAAACGTCTTTGATTCTTCTCTGTGTTTATCTGATGCATTTTTGTTTTTGGTTTCTGCATTTTTGTTTTTTGTTTCTGAATTTGGTTTGTGCATTTTCGTTTTTGATTCATGGATTTGGTTTCTGGAATTTATCTATAGGTTTTACTTGATTTGTCTACCCTAACTCCTATAGCTTCACAGAATCTGTATATGTGTTTTGTACATGTGTTTTGTTGTTTTGTCTCTCATGTAATCTGAGGTAGCAAGCTCCTTAAGAAAGGGAAGTGTTAGCTTGGTTACCTAAACTCACTGAGGAAGAAAGAAAACAGAAACTGAATCTATTTTACTTTATGGACATAATTAGCTCTTAATCATGTTTGTTTCCCAACCGAATTGTAGCTTTGTTGAGATGGAATAGATAGCCAAGCCAGAATCTGATTATTAGTATTTGTATTCCTTTGTAGCTAAATGAAGGATATCAGGTTTTATCTATCGAGTTTCGGGTTTCTAAGAGATAAAGTCTATGATATCAGGTTTTATCTTTCGAGTTTCTTTGTTTAGTAAAAAAGAACATAAGAAATTTTCTATATAATCAATACTTTCAAACAAAGTTACAACTTAATAGTAATAGGTTGTGCTGTTTAGATTATAAGACTCTTTTAGGGAGGAGTACTCTTTCAACTGTTAATTAATTTTAGAAATATTCACTCTCGAAAGATAGGAAAGGGTTTTAAAGTAAAGGAAGAGCCCTCAATTTATGCTTATGCATGCTCTTGTTTCAGATACTGTCTACTAGAAAGCTGGTTTATTATTTGTTTGAGAAAGGTAACTCAGAGTTTGAACTGAAAAAAATTATCTCAAAGGATTTCCTGCTCTTAGACTGAATTTCCTAACAAGTTGTAATTTCTTTAGTTTAATGAACTGAAAAAAAAAAAGGATGCTAAGTCTTATGAAACTTGCATAATCACTTATATAGAAATAGGTCATCCCGTATACTTTACAATCTTAGTAAGTAGAGTTTAAAGTTTAATTTTGGGTAATATAGCGAAGTACAATCTTTCGCTCTTTCTTCTTTTCTCGATCAATAAGTTTTTACTTAACACAAGCTAAAGATATAGGCTCAGCATCACAATAACCCTAGTATATTAGTTGGTATCGATCCAGTTGTGATAAGGGACCAAAGAAGGGAAGAAGTGAGGTCTAGAAAGGTATTAAGACTACTAAAGAGGTATTACAAGTATAAGTGAACAGGATAAAGTGCTACCCTTAATTATACTTTTACTAGCTAAGAAAAAAAGACTTTATCCTATTTGTTTGCCCTATACTGTTTATTATTTGAAGTATGTATATACTGAACTTCTTATTAAATCAGAAGGATTGGCCTCATTTATTAGGAATTTATGTCTGTTATATCCTGCTTGTTTTATTGGATTTGTGAACATATATGTATGTAGTAATTGTTCATTTATTATTGTTAATATGCATTTTAATCGTCATTTGGTCGTATTTGCTACTTGTAACTTGTGAATTTACTTGTCATAAATTGAACACCACCTATTCAAATATACGATTATTTGAATTTGTTGGGGATGCAAATAATTTAGAGGAAACTAATTCACAATTGTCATGAATTCACAATTGTCATGTGGATTGAGGTTGTCCATGGCGGGTAAGTATATAGAATATTGAAAATTAATTCACAATTGTCATGAATTCTTCAATTTTCGCTTATAATGGTTTAACACTTTGTACTCAGGTTGCAACCAGGTAGTAAAGTCACTAAGAGGATGAGAGATTGCTTTGAAAAAGCATCACATGAGAAAGGTTGGTGCTTTAAGGGTGTGGATACTGATACACGAGAACTCTATTGGCAAGAATTTCAGGTATTATATTTCTTATTTATAAGTATTTGTGAATGTCTTATATATATATAATCCTATATTTCTAACATTTTATGTAACTTTACAGAAAAAATGTTGTTGGGATCAAGCAATTGAAAAGCTAGTTAAAATTGCATTTTATAAGAAAATGCCGACAGCATACAGGATGTATATGTACGGGATAAGAAAAGAGGGTAAACAACTTACTCAATGTATCTTTTATTGTTATTTTTTATTAACATTCAATGTTCAACTAAAATTTATTACTAATGTGATTTTTTTATTTGGTAGGCAAGCGTCCAAATTGGGTACCTGAATCTGTGCGGACAGAATGGAAACGTTCTTGGAGCACAACGGAGTTCGAGGAAAAATCTCGAAAGGCTAAAGAAAATAGATGCTCAGGGGGAGACCGTCCTAGAGCATCACATTCCGGAGGGGCACTATCCTCATTCGAGCATCGAGATCGTTTGGTAAGTAGCAATGCTCATTTACCCTTAATATATGAGTATTTTATGTTGTCTTTCATCGAGACTTTATACAACTTTCTTTGTTTTTGGATAATATCACTTTTTAGAGGTACATGAATCTCTTTAAAAGTTTCTTAAAAAACCCTTGCTTACAGAGGCCCCGCTGTTTAGACTTCCTGTCAACCTAACTAAGAGATGCCTTTAAATTTCTTGCCCTATCGGGAGTTCCTAATAACAAGTATTATTTCAGGGTTTCTATAAGTAGTGGGATTTATTCCTTGTCTGCAACTAACTCTTCTGGTAAAGTTAAGTTATTAAAGTGCTTACCAATAAATAAAAAGACTGGCGAGTCATTCTTTCTTATACTTTCCAAGTTTTAGGGTTCTCTAAACACCTTTCACCAAAATACAAATACAGGAAACGAACTGTAACAACAAAGGAATCCCCGGTATACCTTGCAAAACGCCTAACCTGTAATATTAGCCTTCATATGGGTATTTTTTTCATGTGCTATGAATTTGTACTAATTAGTTGTTTTTGTTGCTTTGTTGTTTTAGTTCTTATTTCCTTATTGTTCTTAGTGGTTATAACAAAGTAAGTAAGGAGTATAGAACATAGGGAAGGAAGACTTATTCTTGTAGCTAATGCATCTTGTCTTAACTATAGCTGTTGCTGCTAATGCTTGTAAAATAAATAGAATATCTTTCTTTACTTTTTATTTTGTTAATAATAGGAGTACTAGGAATTACTCCAGAATATGTAATCTGTTTGTGGATACTTTAAGCTTCAAACTAGTACTTTTCCTTCTCTTTATGTTCGGTGAGTGGTTCAAATTCTGAAACCTTGTGCACTACTTAACTTGAGTATATTTTATAGAACTTTTCTCACAGGTGCCCCGCTTTAGAATTTCTGAAAAACTGCAAGTTTAGTAAAGGGTACTCTCTATAATGAAACTTTTGGTTTTAAGTGCCTGCCTTTTAGTAAGTAGCTATTTGGGGTTAGAATCTACACATTCTTGTATTGTTATAATCTGGTTACATATGTTAGGGAATAAGTGAATTGAAGCCAAAGTCTCTTGTTTCCGGAAAATGAAATAGAGTTAAAGTAATGAATTTCAGTAGTAATTGAAGTAAACTTGTTGGTATTTGAATGTTTGGTGAATCTGTGTTGTTTTTTTTTGGTGTGTGTGCAGGCACGTGCGTTAGGAGTTGACGAGAATACAATATCATTAGGTGACGTGTACGTGTATACACACACTCGAAATCACGATGGGCGAACTTTTTTAGATGAACGAGCACGATCCGTTAACGTAAGTACAAATTAAATATAATGTGTTGAGCTCTTGATATTCGTTGTAGCTCGTTTAAATTTATTTGCACTATTTTGTACGTAGGATCGTATTGAGCAGATCACGCAACGACTTCGGCAAGCTGGTGAGGAGATCATTAGTACACAGGTGTATTATGAGGCTGTTGGGGGACGCGATAACCGTCAACGGATTTATGGTCTAGGTTATGGTGCTGGTTTCTATCCATCGCAACGAACAGAGGCATCTCCATCATCTCAGATAGGTGGGTCGAGTAGTACTGCACCATCACAACCTTCACTGCACCAGTTGTATGAGCATATCCTCCAGTTAGAGTTGACTATGCAACAGTTTCTCGTAGATCGTGAGCGTGATCGCCAAAGAGGACTAGAGGCTATTGATGTTGACCAACGATTGATGGAGCATACTGCGATGATCCAAGGGATTAACGCTCAGATCACTTCATTGCAGCGTGACCTATCCCGAGCTAATGGAGCTAGTAGTTCTCGGTCTTCTGATTTTCCACCTAATGCACCATCATCTTAGCGTATTATCTAATTAGTATATAGTACTATCTTTTTTGAACAAGAAATCGACATTATTAATGTTATGCTTTATGTGATATTATATGATATATATATATACTATATTTGGTTAAAATTGTTTAATTTCTAATCATAATTTATTAATTAGTCTATAAATATTTCAATACGATATTGAATAAAAATGCTAATGACGTATGATTGAATGATTATTGACGGAAACAAGGCGACAAATTCTTTGTCAAAAATATTGACGGAGATATTGACACTATTATTGACGGAATATCTGACGCAATTGCGACTGAATATGTGACGGAATTACTAACTAAATTAATGAAGGATTTATTGACGTCATTCTTAACGGGAAAACTGACGACATTTTTGACGGAGTGACTGACAGTTTACTGACGAAATTTCTCACGGAATTATTGACGGAATATTCGTCAAACATTCCGTCACAATATCTCACGGACGTTTCCGTCATAAATTTGTCAGTATAGTTGACGAAATTATTGACGAAAAGTTTCGTCAAAAATTTCGTCAAAACGGTTTCTGACGCCTATTTTACCGACGAAACTCTTCCGTCAATAATACTGTCAATATTTTAACTTTTTGACGGAATTGCATTATTTTTTGACAGAAATTTCCGTCAAAAATAACCTATTTTCTTGTAGTGCTTAACACTTAACAGCTCATCTTGCACATACTATTCTTGGTTTCTTTTTGCTACAGTATATGCCAAAAATAGGATCAATGCAATCAAGTCAAACAAAAACCAAATCCTCATCAATTTATATTTTTTGCTGCACAATGAATCTATGATGGTGAAGCTGTTATTGTCCTCTTCTGTTTCTGGATATATAATATTGTTCACTCACTCACTTCACCATTTTTATAACTAATTGATTGATCTTTTTGCCCTTCTCTCTCTTTGAGTAGTGAGTCCTCATTGTCCACTGTCAAAGCTTTGAATAAGCACGAAAGTTCCAACAACAAAAAGGCTCTCATGTCATTGTTTTCTTTGCCATGTCTAATCAAAACCACACTTTTTAACCACTCTACATCTTTTGGGGTTATTTTTTTCTTCATGATCTCAACTATCCATTTTGAATCATTGACTTTGAGTCTAGATCATGAAATTCCAATATCAAAGATCTTGCTATTATATAAAGTCTAAAATAGTTCATTGTTGCTTAAGATTAGTACTATCATAATAATTAAAGAGGAGCAGAATTTGCAAGATTTGGACAACACCATTTAATGCCAATAATTTAATGTTTTTGAAAATTGGAAGGAATTGCAGGAACACATGTTTTGTTTAAATATTAGTTAGAATTTCTCAAAGAAAAAATTAAGAGATAAGATTTCGTAAGCACAATATTATATGTAATTAAAATTATTAATCCAACTTTGGCTTTGAAGAAAGCAAATAAAGAGTGTTTTTAAAAAGTGATTATGGTAGGGGCAGAGTTGAGATCCAATCATTGATGTGCTTGTTTTCAATAAAATTTGGTAATTTGGTAATCAGTAGGTGTCGTTTTGGTCAATGGCTTCCCTTTCCCTGTTGTCGTCTTCTTGATTCCCAGCTTTCTTGATTGGCGGGTTCTTGCTTGTAATTACTTGCAAGAATCGGGGATAAAAAGATAAAAACACACGTCGGAAATCAAAGCCACCTCGCTTTGCTCACAGCTCAATTGAATCACATTCTCTTGTTGCAGCACTAGCAGAGCAGCGCCATTTCAAGAACCCGACAGTGAATTTTATCGATAAAAAAGTTCCTTCAAGAGCACGTCCTCTTCTACCTTATTTTTCTCATCTGGGCATCTCGAAAAAAAGCATCTTGTGTTGAGTTCGGTTAGCGCCAGCACTGGGTTAATTTCCCAGATCAAAAGATGCAATTTTTAAGGTTTTGTGGGTTTTGTTTTTGTCTGCTCTGAAATGGGTTGTGATTTGATCTGGGTTTTGGTGATGGGGTCTTGTGTTTGAGAAGGTGGTGGGTGTAGGTTTTTGTGGTGGGTTGGATATGTGGCAGAAGGGTCATAAGGGGAGAGGCAGCTTGGATGTTGGTGGGAAGGTGGTGGTGGTTGCAGTCAAGGTGTCCAAGGAAATTCCCAAGAGAGCTCTGGTCTGGGCTTTGACTCATGTTGCTCAACCTGGGGATTGCATCAAGCTCCTTGTGGTCATTCCAGCTCACTCCTCATGTAATGACATTGACAACCTCATTTTGCTTTAATTAGTTTTGGGTGGATACTGTTAGCATCATTTTGGGCTTGATCTTATTGTTTTCTTTTATTGGCTTTTGAATATTTTTCCTTAATTTGCTGCAGATTCCTATATTGAAATGCATTTATTTCTACTTGGTACCTATCATTATCATTATAACCTAGAAATTGTTCCTCCTTTATGGGAAATATGTCATGGAGTCTTGTCATGATCTTAATTGAATGTGTGATGCCAATCTAGGATTTTCGTCCAATGACACTAGAAATCTACATTCTTCTAAGCTCTAATCCCCAAATTTTCTGGGTTTAGGGCGTGGTACGAGTGTTGGTAACTTCAGTCTGATTTCTGCTTATAGTATGTTGGACGAAATGGTGTTTCTGTATACGTACTCTGACTAACATCAATTGTGTACTTAATCTTGTGATTTTCATCTCATATGTGAACATTTTAAGTAGATAGTTGCTAATTGATCATCTTTGAGTATAATTTGGGCGTAAACATACAATTTCAAGCTAATAAAGATTTGAGATGCTCCATTGAGAGGCTGTCAAATGAGTTTCTTACACCAACATCCTTTGAACTGTACTTAGCAATAGTATTATGCAACTATGTATTCATATATACTATGCTCACTTTCTCAGTTCTCCACTTTTTGTTGTTGTCGACGTGTCGTTGCTGTTCTTACACATCTTTCAGTTAATTGGACTTCAGGGTCGTAATTTTGAAACTGATGGGAACTGTATATTTTTGCAGTAAAAAAGTTTTTGGGTTTTACTAGGTTGACCAGTGATTGCTCCACTGGTCATGGGAGGTCTCTCTCAGGAATCAGTTCAGATCAGAAGGATGATATTGCTGACTCATGCTCCCAAATGATGCTTCAACTCCATGATGTTTACGACTCAGAGAAGGTCAGTCCATTAACGTGTTCTCCTTCTTTTTGTTAAATTTTATATACATATATGTATGTATCTTTCATCTATACCATTCAGCTTATCCATTCTTCTACTTCACAGATAAAGGTCAGAGTAAAAATTGTTTCTGCCTCACCATGTGGAGTAGTGGCTACTGAAGCCAAGAGAGTTCAATCAAATTGGGTTATATTGGATAAGTAATAAATACATTGGAAACCTTGCTTTCTTGATTGGCATATTACATAAATTTTCTTTATATATTTAAGGCAAGCATTTTACATTCGAGATGGACTGTTGATTTGACAATATTTGTTATTATCAACAGATCTTTCGCCCTGCATTTGGTTTTCTTACGTTATATATTTATTTAATTAGTATCTATTTAAATATTCTTGACAGACTAAAACATGAGAAGAAATACTGCATGGAACAGCTTCAATGTAATGTTGTGGTTATGAAACGACCTCAGCCAAAGGTTCTCCGTCTGAATTTAGTCGGACCACCAAAGATGGAACCTGGAGGGGCTCGCCAACATCCTTTTGAACTAGATAAACTTCGGGAACATCTGAAAAGTAAGCATGATCAGAATATGATTCGAGGGCCAGTTGTTACTCCTGCAAGTAGTCCTGATCAAGAGTCACCACTTACTTCAACTGATATTGGAACGTCTTCAATATCAAGTTCAGATCTGGGGGCTTCACCATTTTATTTAACTGGAATTTATGGGAGCCGGAAGAAAGGGTATCCATTTATCTTTGAAAACCAAAGTTTCGATGAATCTAGCTCTGATACAGATAGTGAAAAGATGGATCATCGATCAAGTTCAGGTTTCCGGCCATGGAGTTCAGATGTCATGACAAATGATATGGTGGAAGGTTCACCAAAATGTAATGATAAAGTGTTGACGTCCACATATGAAGCCTTATTGAATAAATTATCTAGATTAGATCAAGAACCTGATATTGGAGTTCTCAATTATAAGCTTGATCTGGACTTGAGCAAAAGTGTGAGAGAGGCACTATCATTCTCAAAAAAGGTACCTGCTGGTCCTCCTCCGTTATGTTCTTTATGTCAGCACAAGGGACCTGTGTTTGGGAATCCCCCAAGGTGGTTCAGCTATGCTGAACTTGACTTCGCTACAGATGAATTTTCGCAAGAAAACTTCTTGGCTGAAGGTGGATTTGGTTCTGTGTACCGAGGTGTCTTACCAGATGGCCAGGTTATTGCCGTCAAGCAACATAAATTGGCTAGTTCTCAGGGTGATCGAGAATTTTGCTCTGAAGTTGAGGTCTTAAGCTGTGCACAGCATCGTAATGTTGTAATGCTGATTGGTTTCTGTGTTGATGATGGGAGAAGGTTGCTTGTCTATGAGTACATTTGCAACGGATCATTAGATTCTCATCTTTATGGTAAATTTCCTTCTCTCGTTGATTTCACTACTTTAACATTGTGATAATGGAATTTTTCCTCCAAGATTCGTATCAGATTCTTAGTTTAAACAGCTTGATATAAGGTATATGGTTAGTGACTGAGATGACCATAACATCAGACAGTATCAAATCCTTTACGAGTCACCCATTACTTGTTTCACATTGTCAGAATCGTGATTATAATGTCCCAGTATTTAGTTCCAGTTCTCTTGTATTGTCAAATTAAGCCATTTTCTGTCAAATCATGATTATTATGTCCCCGTGTTCCTTCAAATCTTTGTTAGGATGGAATTCATACTTTGGCCATGATAGTATAAGTGGATCTTATGCAATTATGATAATATTTCTAAGAAAATACTATATATATGGCTAAGCAAGCTAAACTGGAATGCATCAATTGGCAGGACGCGGACAAGAATCATTGCCATGGTCTGCACGACAGAAAATTGCAGTTGGAGCAGCCAGAGGATTGAGATACCTCCATGAAGAATGCAGAGTGGGATGCATTGTCCACCGTGATATGAGGCCAAACAATATCCTTATCACCCATGATTTTGAACCATTGGTATGCTAAGAATTATATCTTCCAAACTTATTCCTTTTGTTACTAAATGTATAAATATTAAACAAACTCCTGGTTCTGGATTTTAGGTTGGAGATTTTGGACTGGCACGATGGCAGCCTGATGGAGACATGGGAGTGGAAACAAGAGTAATTGGCACATTTGGGTAAAAATATGCGATGCTTGTTTTCATTATAATTTTTGCTCTGTTGTTTCCTTCTCTTCCCAGCAATGAGAGATCAAGAAAAGCCATAACAATTTGTTCATTAGGTACTTGGCTCCTGAATATGCTCAAAGTGGCCAAATTACAGAAAAAGCTGATGTGTATTCCTTCGGTGTTGTACTGGTGGAGCTTGTTACTGGGCGCAAAGCTATGGACATAAACCGGCCCAAAGGCCAACAGTGCCTCACTGAATGGGTATGAGTCTCATCAAACATATATAAACTTTGCATCTCGATAATCTAATGAAGATAGCTGTTCAGTTTGTCTCGTCTCATGATGGCTTTGCAAATATGATCTCTCACAGCAAATCAGCAATTAATATAGCGTAAATATCCTCGTTCACTGTTGATGTTTCAAGTCTGGTGCAGGCACGCCCTTTGCTAGAAAAAACGGACATTTCTGAACTGGTTGACCCACGCTTAAACAATTCCTACTCAGAGCCAGAGATTCATGCCATGCTGCAATGTGCCTCTCTTTGCATTCGTCGAGACCCTCATTCAAGGCCTCGCATGTCTCAGGTTAGTGTACATATTTTCTTCACATTACTCTCAGAATGTGTCTCGCCACTGACTTCGTAGCTGCAAAATTTGCAGAATAAAATGTCGAGAAATGAAATGTGATTGTAATGCCTCAAATATAGTCTGCTCGTACATAGACATTTAATGTAGTTGGCTTGACTTTATAGTAAACAACATGACCTTGTGAAAGGTCTTACAAAATTATTCTTACGAGGATGATAGCTTAGATTGTTGATTAATGTTCACCTTATTTTCTGCACATTGTGTTGTTTTCTGAAGGTACTTCGAATGTTGGAGGGTCATGGTGACATATAAATATAGCAGTCAACCAAACGGGTAATGACCTCCGAGCATGCATGATCTCAGAAGCGAGGAAGCATTTTGCCTCACCAGAAAGAGGCATCGGCATAAGCTGAAGGGCAGTTCGTCCGGAGGGGGAGAAGAACAAGTGTACTTGTTTGTTGTAGGACTATATATTGTGAAAAGTTTGATTAGTTTCTTGGCCTTTTTTAGGTTCTTGTCAGGAACAAAAGCAATGTTATGTAGTGTAGATTTTTGTTGTATATTTAAATTGTAGGAGAGATATAAGGTTTGTAGCTCAATTCATGTTTGTTCCGTATTCTTTTCCATTAGAAACATATTTTTTTGTATTGACCAAATGTTATTTGTTGTGGTATTATGCCATCAAATGAAGTCTCAGCAAAAGTTAATGAAAATATATTTGTAGAAACCAAAATTAGAAAGAAAAAAAAAAAGAAAAAAAAAAAAAAAAACGGTAAGTAAGGGGTTGCTCGCGGCCGTT
>JAYMTH010002304.1:0-12833 GCA_036897465.1 Pelargonium australe
CCTTTCAAAACTGTTTCCTTTTAAGCACTCTGATTGTAATTCCTAACCAACATTGCTTCCTCTGGCATACATTTTTTTTTCTTTCTGAAACCATTATCATTCTTACTCTCTATAAGATCCAGATTTATTATTTATTTTCATTTTATATAATTAGTTAGTCTCCAAAGCCTTCATCTTTACATTATTGTTTGTCCAGACACAGATTAATTTCTGTCCTCTAATTTTTATCCATTTAGTCAAACTGAAGCTAAATGCTTGTCTTGTCGCTAGGATATATTAGATGACCTGTTAAACTTACACATTGCACCAGAGCTAGACCTTTGTGCAAATGAATACCTCAATCAATTGACATGCCATAATTTTCTTTATACGTGAACTTACTGCTGCATCATCATATACACGAATATTGGATACACTGTAGCCCTCAAAGATGACTCCACCACGAGAAACAAAACGTTCCTTCATTATTTCTATAAGCTTTGCAGGTCTGTAATGGTATATAAATGAAAATCAGAACGATATGTCCACCACAAGAAACATAAAGTACATATTTCTATATGCTTAACAGGTCAGTAATGAAGGATACATTTAAATTTTGAGGTATAAAATTAAAACTTTTGCAATTGTGGGAATAATGAAATAATATCTGTCACTAAAAAAAAATGAACTAAAGAAAAACCAAAGGCTCAAGGATAACTTCACGTTAAATAATAAATGAGACATATCATTCTTTCTCTCTAAATGAAACAAATCTTTTGGCTTCACTATAAATGTAGTTCTGCATCACGCCATCACCGACAAGAAAGTTTCAACTTTCATCCCCTTCTCCTTTCCCCCTCAAGGCACCTTTGATAAATTAGCTAGATGATAACATTGGAGTTACTAGTCAAATAGGAGTTGTATATTTCACAAGACTTTGGTTTATGCCATAATCAATGTAACAAACTTGATAACATCACCAAATTGCATTGCTCTAACAACACGCAAATTTGAACTGGAATTGTAAATTAATGTTCAAACAACCAACAAAGCCTTTAAGGCTTTTTTTTAACTATAAAAGAAGTGATCAAGGATAACTTACGAAACACCAAGATTAAGAATATCTTCAACCCAGATCTCGCCCTTCCCCTCGAACCCACATTTGTTCTGCATAATTAATCACATCCATAAGAAATATTCCTTCCATTCCAAAATGAGTGTCTACTTTCCTTTTTTTACTAATGATTAGTTAGTGGTGTACTTTCTCATACATACCCCTATGAGCATCTAGTATATCAGACTCAAATGTTTCTAAACAGCTTATCTTAGGGATATTAATGGTATTTTACGTACAACTAACTTGCTACAAAAGAAATTGAACATTCATTTTGATACAGAGGGAGTAAATAAATAAGACTGGCATACAGCAATATAAGCAGTGGGGGGTTTTTTGGCATAACTATGCATCTTGCAAATGCCCAATGGCAAACCCTTTATGCAAAACTATGTAGGTAAATTATGTCAACAAGTAGTTTTGTGCAGATATTTTGAATATCTCAAAATTGCTATGGCCCTTGCCCGTATTTTCAGTTATAAACTCGTGAACACAAACATAAGAGACCCAATCTCACAACTAGTTGATTGGTTCATGGCTTAAGACAAGACATAAGTTTGTGTCTGCGAAGATAGGTTTGTCTTTTGTATCACTTTTGGGGGACAGTTTTAAATATGTTGGGGAATCGATAGACTAATTCTGGATATAATCAGCAGAGTTCACGCAGCCGAGCATCTATTTTTTTTCTGAACAAAGAAGATTTGTCAATGTATGAAGGTTGAGGACTTACTGGATTGAACCTTGCAGCGGTAGCTTGTTCAATGTCATCTTCTTGTAGAATCCCAACTTCTACAAGTTCCATTAGCTCCTTCCTTGAGATATTCCATTCTTGTTCTCTCTAACCATTGAATATCAAAATATAATCGAAACAACTATTAGAACAATTGATCACATCAATCCAGTCCTCCAAGCCAAAACTAGAAAGAACTACACAGTCAACATACCCCCTTAAGTACATTCCTCTCAAGAACCCCAACTCGAAGACCTTTGCAACTCAAAGCTGTGGCAATGAAAATTCCCAAAGTACCTCCACACACTAACACATCAAATGTATCTATTGCCTTGTCAGCGAGTTCAGATTGACTAAACATGCCCGGAACACTCGAAACTACTTGCAGCGGTTTTTGCTGAGCTGAACAATAGATGTAATTCAGATAACCAAACACTGAAAAACTTTAAACCCTCACAGAATCATCTAACTTAATATCTAAAAGAGGGCAAAAATTCAATCAACTGACATGACCTCTACCTGTTTGATCAGAATAGATAGTAGACCAGACTTGGTCCAGCCTCTTCAAAGCATTATATGAGTATGCTCCACCAGCACCACCAACTTCTCCACCCACAGAAATGCTCTCCATTATCCTCTGCAACAATGCAACATAGTGAAGCAACCAAAAAGTGATGCTTCATTTGCCATTACAGTAATCAAATTTTCACCATCGTTGAAGAAGAAGGTACCTGGGTTCTTGATGTAGCATCTTGTGTTTGTACGGACATCCTGCAACAATCTCTGCTTCTCTTACTTTTGCTATGCACAAGAGGACTCTTCACCGATGGGTGGTGCTGAGATTGAGGCACTCCATTGATGGTGGGTCTAGGCTGAAAAAGCTGAAGCACCACCATGGTATCGGAAAAATGCTGACCCAGAAACAAAGTCCACACCTTTACTCTGAACTTTATCGTTGAAGCAGCAGCATTGTTGAAAATTGCGTACCAGGACTCGACACGTGTTGAGCTACCAAAACTGCCTCTGTCCTTTCCTTCTACAAATGGTATCGAAAATAAAAGTGTAAACTTGCAACCAAGAGACTCGGTTTCCGGTCAAAACGAAGGTGATACCTGCGGGTGAGGTGTGAAGGTTACCTACAGGTGACTAGATAAGGTTCATCATGTCATATGACAACAACTAGATAAACCTCTGGTATGTCAAGGGTTTAAGAAGTTACTCACTCACACTGTCTGGTCTTGCTCTTCGATTTCGTCTCTCCAGGATTCAATTCTCTCTCTCTTTTGCTGGGATACGAGCTGTATATTCGTCAGGTACGATACCCATGATTTCATTTCTCTGCTCTGGCTGTAGATTTTTTTCCTTCCTTACTGTATGCTTGTGTTTGGTTGCTGAGAAAACGGTGGAAATGGGATGAAAATGCAGCCTTGATTTCTTTTTGTGTCAGTTTGTGTTTGGGTCCAGTTCATTTGTTAGGGATTAGTCTCGTTTGTTTGTAAGACTTTCTTTCTGTTTCTCAGACTCTTCCAAACCGAAGCACAGCCACCACATCCACAGTCTCTCATTCTCTGATCACCAGGTAAGATCTCCATTTCGCTATGTTCTCTGAAATTCTCTTCTCCTATCGCTCTTTTTTGTTTTTATCGAATTCGACCTTACCTTGACAATCTACGTGGGATCAAATTCAGTTTTCTTTTTCTGAATATTGCTTAAGAATCAAGATTGTTTATTTGGGTATTGTCAGAGCTCAAGTTGTGATTTAGGTTTATGCACTTTAATGTTGATTGGTTTAGTCATTTTTAATTTCAGTTTATGAGTTCATGATGCTACAATCTATATCTAGTTTTACTGAATCTGTGAATTGATGAGTAGCACAAAACAAGGTAGCAAAGTAGATTGAGAGAAACATTAAAATCTAAGGTGTTCAGAGTAAGTTGGACAAAGAAATGAATATATGAAGTGCAATTTAAGTATAAATAAGGGAGGTTCAGTTATGCTGGAAGATTAATAGGTTGCTGTAAACATTCATTTTTGGTACTATAATCAGTAAGATGGAGAGATTGTAGAACATATTGGAAGTGGAGGATGACCTTAATGGTTTTTGGTGATAAAAGAGTCTCTTTTAGAGTTGAAGGGAACATCTTATAGGTTCACTATATGTCTAACTATGCTATATGACATTGAATGTTGGACTCTAAAGAGACTCCAAACTCCAAAGCCATAAGATGGGGTAGCGTAAATGAGAATGCTTAGGTTTTTTTGTGTAACACTAGGGATGATATAATTAGGAACGAGACAGTCTAAGCAAGAATTGGAGTAGCATCCATTGAATGATAAGATGTGGGAAAGTTCTAAGGTGGTTTGGGCATGCACAGCATCAGAATGCTAGTGACTCCATGAGGAAATGTGAGAAAATTCAATTCGGAGAAACTGAAGAGAGTATGGGTAGACCTAATTGAACATGAAAATAAGTAATGAGAAGATATATGAAAGTGCATGATTTCACAGGTGAGATATCATTTAGATGAGTAGAATATTCCATAAAGTTTTGTTAACGGATTCATGTATTTGGCCCCAATTTGTTTGGGAAATGGCTTAGCTAATGTTATCAAAGAAATTAGTGGAACCAATTCAATCACACTTTTAGTTTTAGCATAAGAGAGATGAAAACGTGGCTAGTAAAATGTTACTCCCTCCGTCCCAAAATGAGTGTCTTGTTTCCATTTTTTGCAAAAATTAAGAATTACTAGATAATTTAGTGTGTTTTCAATATTACCCCCACTTTCCCACCTACACCACATGTGCAAATCAGCCCATGTGCATAAGTGATAGGGATAATATGGGGAAAACGATAATATAATAACATAAAAATAGAAACAAGACACTCAGTTTGAGACAAAAAATTTAGACAAACAAGACACTCATTTTGGGACGGAGGGAGTAATAATTTTGTCTTCAATAGAACAAATTGAGCTTAATAGGACTTGCAAGTTTCATATCCCACCCCTTCTCCTTATTTCTGATACTTGAAAATATCCCACCCTTCTTGACGTTTGTCTAGGTCAATATCAGAATAATTATAAAATGCTCAAATGTTATGCCATTCTGCTCTGTCCTGTTCCAAATAGTTATCCACATGGTTAGGCCAAAGAAACACACTCATCACTGCGCTGACTGGGAAATGTTGTCATTGCTGACGACTGAACACAACAGTGTTTGTTCTGTTCTCTTTTGTCCATAAAGTAATGAGATTTTTTTTTTGGTGATATTTTTTTTTCTTTTGACATTGCTATGAGATTACGCAACAATCTTTTTGTCAAAATGAAAAGCAAAAATTGGAAAGAAAGTTGAGAACGGATAAAAAAACCAGAAATATAAGGGCCAGAATTTTAATGCATGAAGGATGATTAATTAAGAGACATTTTGTTTTTGAAAGAATTTCAGTAGGTTTTATAACACTGCTTCAGTACAGGAACTGTTTCCACCAATCCAACACTTTGCCCTTGTTTGTTCTAGTCGTTTGAGAGGATAAATCATGTGAATCACTAACGTGGAATCCACATTTACTGAAATCACACGTCATAAATATAGATCACGGTGCTGATCCAAGATTTAAATCACACGTTCTTTTAGTTTCCCACTTCAGATTCAACTTTTGGCAACTTTGTGCAGGCTATTTAAGCATCAGGGAGACGAAATTTTGTTCGAATATGGCTAGCATCTTTGTGGCCCCTACCTCCATCTTATTATCTGGTAACAGAAGCGGCAGAGGATGTAGAGAGTTAAACAGGACTTACAGGCGATGTCATAATTTAAAGGCAATGCAGACAGGGAGATCCTTGGAGGAAATATATGGTGTGACTGTAGAGCGGAAAGTATCAGCAAAGAGACTGGAAGAGCTCGATGTTACAAAATGGTCAGTGTGGAAGACTGGTAAGTGTCGGCTATCCTGGGACTGGCAAGTGGACCAGTTGGTTTACATTGAGGAAGGTGAAGTGAGAGTAGTGCCTGAAGGGAGCAAAGATGATTTCATGCAATTTTTGGCCGGGGACCTAGTTCGTTATCCCAAGTGGTTTGAGGCTGACCTCTATTTCAATGCCCCTTACCAAGAGCGTTATAGTTTCCGCGCATATGGTGATGACAACTAGTCCTGCAATATTTCTTTATGCAATCGAACTTCTAGTATGGTGATTTAGTTACAAGGTAGAGGTTTTGATGCCATCCATAAACTAGTTTGGCATGTGGTGTTGAATGTGTAAAACTGTTTCTCATCTTTAATATTATTACTAAGAACAAATGCTGCATAATGAGGTTTAATGCTTTCCCAACTCCAAGTTGATTTCAGCAATATATACTTTGACATCAAACAGGGGACACTAATTTTTATTTTTATTTTTTTATGGTGAAACATGAAGATCTCTAGTCTAAACAAACATTAGCAAGTGGAATTTGAGACTTTTGGCATAGTTTGGTACTGTGATTTATGGAAATGCCATTTTTCTCTTTCCTTTTGGAAATTCCAGCAACTTTGAGTCACCTTTTGTTCCAAAAATAACTGTTTCCCATTGCGTTTACAAATAAGTGTTTCCTTTCAGGTTGGATCTATCGCACAAAAATATTGATCAGATCGAAAAATTCCACTCAAATCGGCACATTCTTTACACTAAAACTCCAAATTCGATCTAATACAAACCTTTTTCAGATAAAACAGCTCCTTCCATTTTATTGCATGTTAAGGTTAAACATAAGTTCCTCATCAAGCACTGCAACAAGTACATCTAACCTAAGGAGATATTGATAACCACACGACTAAAAAAAGAGTTCAGGGAGAAAAATAAATCAACAGCTAAACATTAAAATGAATATCTCTAAGCGTTGTTACAGAAAATCAATATAAATATTATCATGTAGGAAGTAGAAAGCATTACCTATATAAGATACCTTATGATACACACATAATTGCACCTCTGGCTGATGAGAAGAAACAAAAAAAAAGAGGGAGAGCCAACAACCCAAGAACAGGAGCAAATTTAGTATCCACATAACCCCACCCTCATACTTCCCGCGCACGAGCTAAAAAGTCATAACAAGTAACCCAAGAGAAGTAAAGCCAAACCCTTATTATGCAGTGGGTCCACTATCTTGCGATGAGGATGAACTTCTACAACTTCCATGCATTGCAGATCTCAGCTACTGGCAGTAGGACTTGGATTTGTGCTGTTAGCAATGGCCAGAGAGGAGACAAACTTCGAAACTAGCACAGGCTCATTGCTTACTGCTCCTGAGGCTGCCACATCTTCCAATCGCTTCCATGTCAATTCCCGCTTCTCTTGTCTCTCTCTTTCCTTGGCTTCATCTTCTTGGAATCGAGCTAAGCACTCATCAAAGAGTTCCTGGTCAGCATCTGCAAATATCTTCCTCACATTCAGTGTAAGACTCTGCACAGCTTGGTTCCAGTGATCCCGTGTGTTTTTCTCCAAGGCTGGGAAGATTATAGGTAAAATCACCTTACGATTCTGTGTGATCAAATTTCTAATGTGATCATTGTTCCACAAAAACAATGCACGTTCTGCAACCTGCCAGAGAATGATGATAAGAAGCCTGGTCAAAATAGGCTTAAAAATTCCCAATGCATCATCTGAAACTGTACACCTGTCTAACAATATAGATTATAAATTAGCAGGCAGGTAATACGTACTTCCTCCATCCCAAAATGAGTGTCTTGAATTACTTTTTGTGAAAAATTTAAAGATAATTGAGTCTTCCACACGTATATCTCCATGTACAATTGATGTAACAAACTTAAGGGATTCTAACTAGCTTATTGTAGGTATATTAATGGTAATTCATAATAACTACATAACTACCTTCCTAAAAAGGAAAGTAGACACTCATTTTGAGACGAATGGTGTATAAAATAAGAGAAATCAACGATACTTTTGATTAAAAAATATGCAACTCCATGGCATTAACATTTTGTCCTCTCCAGCAAACATAGGCATCTATGTAGGTCAGAAATTACATTCAGCACATCTTTTGACCATTGAGTAGGAACTGTGCCATTTTTTCATGCTGATGAGTATTACCTCCAGGTTGCTTCTCTTATCACATCCCACACCATACCCAGCAGACAATAAAATAGGAACAGCACATCAATCAGATTTTTTTTTTTTTTTTCTAAATAAAGTACCAATCGAACGACACTACTTGCATCTACAATATGCATAAAATTGCAAGCATCCAATGAGCCACAGCCCAGGCCCACATGGCAATTCATCTTGTAACCTTGGAATGGTCTAAAAAATGAATTTACATAATCTGTGTAAACGTAATTCCCAGCATCATGAGTCCAGACCCAAGATGGCTGAAGCATATTATTAAAACCATTATATGGTAGGAGTCACCAAAATGGCTACACAACATATGTTGGAAACAAAACAAAACAAAACAAAACAAAAAAAGTTGAACTATTCAACCAAAGAAACTACCATGATTGGCACTGCCAACTAATGTTAGAGACATATGGTAGGTCATAGGTGGATGATTTCCCACATTTGTAATCAAGCTATTTGGATATTAACCCCATCCACAAAGAAACAAACAAAATAGAAGACAACATATTATACCCATTGGAGAGGGAGAGAGACTAGATGATTAAATAAGTAAAGAGGATGGGACAACATCTTCCAACTAAACAGAAAGGAAAAGAAAAATAGGGGATACAGCAAAGGGTTGCCCTACGCACGAGGTTCCAACCATTGTGGAGTCTGGGAAGGGTCAGTTATGCATGAAGCCTAATTCTTGCTTTTGTAAGGAGATTGTTTCTTTGACTTGAACTTGTAACATTGAAGTCACAAGGCAGCAACATCTTTGCATCGAGGCTCACCCTCTCAAAATTAAGGGATGTATGGACTCTAAAGATTAAACGGTTAACAAATGATATTTGTGCAAGTCAAAGTGATCCAATACGAGTAGATCTGTCTGTCATAGAAAGAGAGTAGTTAGGAGTCAACCAGACCAGAATAATAATGCGACCACAGGAGGGACCTCTTTTCATAATATCAAGCATCCATGTATACATGTTATAATAGCATACATGAACTAATGTTTGTGTATGCACATGTAACCACTGACCACAAGATATATATCCCACTCAATCAACTCTAGTGCTTCCCATAGAAGGTCGTGGCTAAGAAGAATAGATAGCCCAAATCAGTACAGAAAGTTGCAAGAACAAAGCTAATTTCACTAAGTGATGCAATCACAATAATCAACTGTATGTAAAATATCTAAATTGTTTAGTGGATCTAGACTCCCTCCTGCATAGTACTTTTGAAGAGTTTATGAAAAATGTTATGAATAAGGCTGAGCCTCTAATAGCTTCCAGCTCATGAAATATCCACAATAACAGCCTCTGCAGCATGGCTACTAGTACAAGCAAAACCCACTCTTAAGAAATTCCTAGATTCAGCAACCAAATTATTAACTAGAGCCATCATTATTCAACCTCAAAATCCCATAGTGGGAGGAAGTAGGTTACCACTTGCAAAAAATGGTGCAAACATTTTGTTTGGCACGAAACCTCCAACCAATGTCAAATATCTATACTTTCAAATCATTTTTACTCTGTTTTTAATAAAGCTACAAAACATTTTGCTTCAAAATCTAGGACAGATGATCTAAGAAAAAGTGGCAATCCAGGTTAACTATCGTAGGATAAAAAATATATGAAAATAATAATTGAACACAAAAAAACTGTCGTGCAATTTGGATAATAGATAGATTGCGTGAAATGGGATTACAAAATGAAAAACAAAATAAAAAGTACATCCTTGAACTGAGATAATAAACTTCATATGAATATAATTATACACCAAAAAACCCTAATGAAACTTAGGCAATAGGTATAACCATATCAATATGTGAAGGCAATGCTAGTATTGACAATTTACCTCAATGCTTGTTTTTATGCCCTTAATTATATATATTTGGATAAATACAGAACTTGGCTAAGTGAATGTAGAAAGCTTTCTAGAACTTCATGTTTCTTCTTTTGGATGTTTAACATGGAAATCTCACTGGTAAGGATATTTTATCCAAGAAAATAGAAACCCCAAGTACTGTCCTCTTTTAAGACTTAAGACCTTTTTGTATCCACTAAATCCTCTGTTCGAGTAACTTATGTTATTCAAATACCAACACATATTGTGACAGGTAGATAAAAAAATAACAATTTGGAACACAAGACATAAAGGCCGTTCAAAGAGCAATAAAACCCATCCCCAATAAGAATGCCAAAAATGTAAAACTAGGAGAAGTTACGTCTTGGAACAAAACAATATAGAATAGACGAGTCATGGGAGATGATAATGTAAGCATCTAAAGAAGTTAAAGCAATGCAGCTGGTGAATAAGAAAAATAAGCATAAGAAACCCAATACCTGAAAATGGGAGCTGTTGAGGCAGCGACTTATTCGACGAAACAAAGGGACCATGCAGCGCTGGAACTCTGCTGCCTGGGTGGCCTCTAGAACTTCCTCCAACTCACCAAGGAACATAACTTCTTTCGAACTATTTGTGACAGGCCAATACTTTAGGAGACCTCGAATTACAGTATCAGCCAGCTTACAATCTTTCTCCACAAACTGAGTGATACAATAGGAAAGTTGTTGATGGTACATGGATACACACTTGGGCTTGTGAAGGGGAATCAAGGCACGGACAAGAAAAAGCTTGTGCTCTTCCTTCAAAGGCAAAGCAAACCCGTTAATTATACTGCCCAATATTTCAAGCAATTCCGCAATGCCATTGTGCTTCTCTGTCTCAAAAATGAACCTATAGAATATATTATTGATAGCTTTCCTAATGTATGGCCGATGCACCATGAATTTCCCATATATGCGGTGGAGGATTGTCTTCAGATACTCCCTCTCTCTTTGGTCCTCAGAATCGAACAAATCAAGCAATCTCAATACAAATGAATGGTCAATGTACCTTTTAGCAAGCTTGGCATCAGTCTCTGACGAAGACACAAATCTTAGTAAGAATTCGTACACAATCTGAAGATGAGGCCATGCAGGTTCCATAGTTGGTTCATCATCTTCTGGATCATATGTTTCTGGGCCTTTATTATCATGATTGGCAGATGGAAATGTTCTAAACAAATTGGCCGCCACCATCTTCGTCATCTCTTGCATCACAACCTCATTGAACTTTGAATTAACAGAGGATATATAATCAACAAGCTCCAGCAAAGTTTGCCGCTTTATGTCCTTCTCCTTGAGATTCTTAGTAGGATCACTGAAATCAAACACAACACAGCACATCTGCAACTTCCTTATAAAAAGATTCTGCTTTTCTGAGCTGGGAACATCCCTGAAACTAGGCAACGCCTCATAAACACCAGATACCATGACCGGACCCACTTGGGACATGCCTGATTTCTTCCCTTGATTCTGTCTACTCTCACCTGCTGAGTAAGGCCCAACAGTACCATTGCTGGTACGAGAAGAACTTGTGCCCGAATTCGAAGACTTCACAGCAGCAGAACTGGATTTTGAGCTGTTAATGGAATTGGGACCGTGGGAAGAGCTCACAGACGAATAAGGATTGATCCCTCCCTCATTGTTAGAGTCATTGTGGGACGATTTCGATGGCTTCCGGGGCAACTTACCCAATATCTGTTTGATCATAATTACACAACTCCAACTCTAACTCTTAGCTCTAACCCTAGCCCTGTCACTCCTGAAAAAAATACCAATCAAAGCTCCAACTTGAAGCCCTCGAGATGATGGGTTTTTCTCACAATTCATCAACAAGGGCCATGGAGGTAAAAATGTACGTTGAACAGGAGGAATTTGAAAAGAAAACCCCTAATCACAATCCCATACCAAAACACCAATACAATTAACTCTACGCACGAAGGGTCAGAGGACTCAATGATCAAAGGCGGCGATTTAGAGGCAGAATCCGAAACACAATCTACATATAATAAGGCTCTGAATCGATTGAGACAAGGAACTTACAACAAGATCGGAGGAGGAGACAGAGAAAACCCTAGAAATCGGAGCTGAAATTGATAGAAGTAACGAATTGATAAACCCTAACAGGAACGCTCTGAGCTGATTTGAGAGAGAGGGACCAAAAAAAAACACTAACAACGCGTCAAATGGGGAAAAAAGGAAAATATAAATGAGAGTAACCAAAAATAGAAAACACCCTCTCTCTCTCTCTCTCTCACTCAGGTCTGTCTTCTCAAATAATTGGTGTGCTGTATATAAATTTGTTTCTGGAAACAACAATGGAAGCAAAAAACATGAAATGGGAAAAGAAAAGGGTGGTTTTGAGAGGTTGTGTTGTTGGGAATGGTATGATGGGTTTGGGTGAGATGTGAAATTACAGTTGTGGCCCTGAGATGAAATGGAGCCAATCCCATCACATAAAATTAGGATGGGACCCATTATCTGATGATCAGCCAGTGGATTGGGTTGTTGACCTTGTGATTGTTCTTCCTCTCCTCTCCTGCTCCTATAACAATAGTACCCCAATTGCTAGGTCAATCTAATTTGTCTTTTCTTTTCTTCATTTCCACATCAAGAATCTATTTTTTTTCATCATTTTTGTGTGGAGCATATCAATAAAATTGGGGTTTTTGGATTTTCTTTTATAAAATTGGAATAAATTAATATTATCCCGTCTAAAAACGAGAGTTCGTTATTTGCTCTTTGACGTAAGGCAAATAGTGATAAATTTAAGGGTTGTCGAACCACAGGGAATGAAAAGCCAATTGATCAAAAATAGCAACTCAAAAGTAAAGATCAAAGTTTTCAGTAAGGAAATTGTTTGCAAAAAGTAAACTTGAAAATTAGTTGAGAATGTATCAATGATAAAGTAATCTAAGAATTCAGGGTTCACCAATTGCATCAAGGTTTAGAGCTACACGCATGAATTAGGGATGTGCAAGCGATTCTACGCGAGCTATGCAAACTCTCTCTCGAGGCGAGTGCAAGTC
>JAYMTH010002305.1:0-12832 GCA_036897465.1 Pelargonium australe
CCCCCAATCTATGAGAAACTCACTCTCCAGGTCCCCAGACAAATATTTGGGCTCCATTAGTACCCAGACTTCATATTATTTGGTCACATGGGCCCTTCCGTTAGATTTAGTTAACGGAACCGTTAACGTCGCTGACGTGGCGCTAACTTGGCATTTCATTTAATATTAATTAATTATTATTTGTTTATGTGTCGCTGACGTGGCAATCTAATTTATTTTTAATTGATTTTAAAATTTAATGACACGTGTCGCAAGCTAATTGGTCCAATTTTAATTAAACAATGCAAAATGACTAAACTACTCTCAAAGAATTTTTCAAAATTACTGAACTACCCTCATCATTGCTTGCCTTCTTCTTCCTTTCCTCTGTCCTCACTCCTCAGCATCATCGCGCATTCATGGCTGTTGGACGAATTCAAATTTAAGTAATTGAATCAAGAATCTTGAATTAATTCAAATACAAAGTTCCATTGCTTTAATTATAAAAAAATACTGTTTAAAAATTGACCATCAATATCGACACCGACAGAGTTTCTGAATCCGCCGCCAAACACACCATCGTGAACTCTCACCTTCGACGGACGAGATCAATTGGGTGGTTGTTTTTGTTGGCGTTGTTGGGGTTTCTTGATCATCATGCGGCCTCTTGTGTCCAACCCAAGAAATAGAGGCAGCAGAGGATGGAGAATTATGATCGCCAGACCTTTGACCGGAGCCGGAGCCGAAGACGACGTGAGTGAGCGCCGACACCATGGCCGACATCTCCCGAGCTCGGTTGTGTCCCGAAAACATAAGTTGATGTTGATTCGAGACTAAATCATGGCATTGCGGCGGCGGCGGCGGAGGCAATTCTGATAGCGATGGGCGTTGTTGCTCATCGTTGCCGCTGTCTCGGGTGGTTGTGAAGCTTACGTCTCTTTGGTTCGCCACCTTTAAGGACATGTAAAAATGACGATAATTTCTGGCTTATTGTCAATACCCTTAAGAGCAATTAGAGAATCAACGACTATATATATGGTGTGGACACAGTAATTTTGAGGACGGAGATCAGAGGAGTGAAGCTTCCATAATTGAGCTCACGATGATGCTGAGGACGAAGGAGAGGAAGGAGGCAAGAGGGTAGTTTAGTAATTTTGACAAATTCATTAAGGGTAGTTTAGTAATTTTGCATTGTTTTAATTAAAATTGGACCAATTAGCTTGTGACACGTGTCATTAATTTTTTAAAATAAATAAAATTGCCACATCAGCGACACATAAACAAATAATAATTAATTAATATAAAATGAAATGCCATGTCAGCGACGTTAACGGTTCCGTTAACTAAACCTAACAGAAGGACCCACGTGACCAAATAGTATGAAGTCTGGGTACTGATGGAGCCCATATATTTTTCTGAGGACCTGGAGAGTGAGTTTCTCATAGATTGGGGGTCTTTGTAGCATTTATACCTAAATAGATGATATTTGAAGTTTCAAGTTTCAACTATGAATACTTGAATAAGATGATAGTATACATGTTTTGTATTTTCGTAGGAACCTTTTTAGGATGCAGAGTCAAATGGTTTTAGACAAGGGGTGAAAAAATATATACTGAGGATTATGCTTGGTTCAGCTAAATGATATTCTCAAGGCGTTTTTCCTAGCTTGATGCCTTGATCACGATGTCAAAGGCACTGCCAATGCATACGTCACAATTTGCACATTGTGTAGTATTCAAATGATGCTAACTAGAACTATAATTGCCCTGATAAAACGGAATAGTTGTGAATTCTTCTTTTCTTTCTTGCTTCTGTACGAGTTCAAAAGGTCCCTTGCCATAGCTGTAGTCTTCTCGGTGCAAGAATGAAACCAATTTGACGACATGGTTCTTTTCAAAAGAACAGATCCACCCTCTCCACACACATACATTTGCAAAATCTTCATACACCATGCTGATCAGGTTGTTTATTATAAGGTCATGATCTTAAATCCCATTCAAACATAGGGCAAATGCATCATGTTATAGAATCTTTTTTTATTTTAGAGTATGATTTAACCACAATCCATCATTCCATATCCAGTGGATTCCCTGGCAATCCCCTATAGAATAGAAATTGTGTTCACTTTTTGGTTAACATTCTTAAATTGATGTGCTAAAAGAGTTTTAATCTATTTTGTGTTGATATTAAGATAAAATATGGATTCTTATCATGTGTGGATTAATGGTGCAGTACCTTTGACTTCTTAAAAAGTTCATTACTGTTATTATTTCTGGTAATTAGTACATGGTACATCAATAGTTTATAAACAAAGAAGAAATGTTTTGAAGAATAAATTAGAAATTTAATCTCTGATTATTTGTTATAATACTTTGCAGGATATCCTCGAAATCCTCAAACAGAATCCCTTTTGCAGCTTCTAGGACTTCCTTATCTTCTAGATAACACATCAGAGTCCATGGAGGTGACCCAGAGTCCCACTTTATTGATTCATGGAGGTAATTTTCCATCGTATGGTCTTGTTAATAGTTTACTCTTTTCTATCAAAGAGTACCCGCCCGGGCTTTTTACTATCTTATTAATTAAAAAACTAGTTCCTATTCTAGGTAATTGGAATAAAAGATAAATACTTGTACTGAGCTTTCCTGAGTTATATAAGTCTTGGTCATAGCACCACCTATAGCCCAGCGGTAAAGCACTGGTTTCTAATGTTGGCATGTAAAGTTTCGAGTCCTTTTTATAAAGTGATATTCAACTGAATTTTACATTGAAGGGGCAAAGTACAGCCTATAACTTATTCAATATTTACATATAAACTTTGAAGACAAAGCTAAAGTTAGGTAATGAAGACAGATGTTTTATTAAACAGAGTATACGTATACCAGTGAATGGCGTACATTCGAATCTGTGTAACAATACATAATTTTAAACTTAGTACCTAGTTGAGAGTCTAGACTAGAACAAATAATAAGATCCTAATCCCTATAAGCAAAACCGCATAAAGAAAGTAGTTAAAATAGCAAAATTATAAAGGTCTATATAGGTGCTAGAGATCCCCTTTCTTGGAATTCAGGGGAGGTCCTACCAGGTAATAAAGTAATTCCCGCTAAGCAACCCTGCTAGTAATTTCTTTTTGTATTCGTAAACCTATTAGAGTATAGAAACCCCTTAATCCCAATCATGCTTGTTAGCGCTTAGCTCATACCGAGTCTTACATAACTGATTCTGAGTTCAGAGTATTCCTGATTTTTTGCTATTGTTGATTGCTCGAGATAAACTTATATATTGCACTTATACTTCAGTTTTCTATTATACTATAGTTCGAGAACGCTTTATCTGTCACTATTCATTTTCGTATTAAAAAGAACTTGAATAGAAAATTATTAGTTACCCGTTAGCATGTAATGAAGTAATTAATTAGAAGTTGAAAGTCAAAATTTGGTATCATACTTATTCTTATGTCCTTGTTTTCTATTATTTGGAACCTGAACACCTTAAATTAAAGGTAGCTAGCTCTTTATTCCTTTTGCTTAGTGATGCTAAAAAACTTTTTTTTTTTTTTTTAAAGTTTCTTTATAGAGGGGACCCATTAACATTCTTTGCAAGACTCTATAGAAGCTCCTTTAGTCCTTCTTAGTCCGTTTAGGGGGTTTTCACTTGAAAGGGATCTAATAACTGCGGCCACAAGGCTGTAAATTTACCATGTGTCCTCTTTATTGTTCGTATAATTCTCCTTGTACATTTTTAAGAGCAGTTATCCTCATTCGAAATGAAGTCTTTTAGTAACCCCTGGCTATCTATTAGTAGTAAAGAGTAGTAGTTTGACCTTTTCAAGCAGCAAGACAATTTAGCTATAATAAAGGGGCTTCGCTAGAATAAACATAAAACTAACGCATGTGAAAGTTATCAAAAATACAAAAGAAATTGGATTCAGAGCTTCCTTTCTCAAATTAAATTTTTAAAACTAGCTGTATTCAATTTGTTTTTTCTTTCATCTATCCCATATTTGTTGGGTATTAATATTATTGCTAGATCTCAAACTTCTTTCACAGTAAGATATATATCTTAAAAAAACAGTTTCTATATCTCAAAACTCCAGGAAAAAAGGTTAAAATTTGTTAGCTATTACTAATCAGTATAAGGTTTCAGTTGACTGCAGTATAGGGGGATTTTGGTCTTAGTTATTAAACTATGGAATATGGATTTCAGTAAGGGGCTTTTGCCATTGTTCTTAATTTTTGTACTTGTAAATGTGAATAGGTTATATATTCTGCTACGTTATAAAGGACTGAATCCTAGTGAAGCTCTAATAACATAGCAACCTCCTTTCAAAAACTGGGTATTTAAACATTGAATTAGTAACTAAACCAATTGAGATTTAGTTTTGAAGCATACCGGGGATAAGCTTACCCCTTGTAAGTGGTATGGGTGTTAGGTGGTGTTTTCCCAATTAGTTGAAGGATCAAATCCAAATTCCAACGTCATTTGGGCCTATGCTGGTCTATTCCTATCGTGGTTGTATTGCATGCTACTTTCACCATTTCCAAAATAACATGTCCAGAAGTCTACACTTCATAGAGGGTGCATAGTCTGTATATTAAACATGACTACCTGACACCAATTAATGGCTAAGCCAAAGCCTTTGTCTGTGTTGGTTCAAGTGGTCTTCACCTGATTTGCACAAACACCCGGGACTGCAAATATCTATCATGCAATTTAAAGGGAGCCAATTGTTTGTCTCTCACAGTCCTTGCTGCATTGAATCCTTGGAATAATGCAAATTGCCACTAATTACTTGTCAGTGAATAGGATACTTTTCTAATTATAGTAGAATAAGCCATAAGTTCATGTCTTGGTGTTTTTGTGGTATGTTGTATTGATGTCCACCACTTGTACTAAAGTCACAAAAAAAAAAAGGGTGAACAAGTTTCGGACATTCAACTTGTGTAGGTTCTCTCAATGATAACAGTGAAGAGATTCCACTTGATGATGTGGATGAGCTGGAAGAAGAGGACGAAGTTAGTGGCGAAACTTGAAAATTTAAGCTCAATGGGCTCAGCTTGGAAGTTGACTGATGGATTATTTTGAATTACCTGTATATACTAGGGAACTTTTTATTTAGAAGGGCTAAAACAAACCGTGTTTGCCTTTGCTTTTCAGTTTCAGTATCTGCTATTTGCACTGGAACTAATGAAGGTGTACAAGCTTTCATTGGATGAGGTGTCTTTGGTCTTTGTTATTCTAGCTTGAAAACAACAAGACCTTTAGTGTTATCTGCATGTTAAGCAGCACTTGTTATGATATTATGTACCCAACTTCATGCCCAGCTGCTGAGAACAGCTTCCGAGCCAACCCAACCCAACCCAACCATTCCCGGAAAGCTCATTCGCTTGCTCTTCCAACCCAAGTCAAACATGTAAGTTTCAGTTTCAGGTTTCAGATTGTCATGTGATCACATTCTGGGGGACATGCAGGCTATGATCTTGCTTAATTTTTTCTCTTCTTTTCTTGGTGACCCACCTATGCTGATTTGAGTAAAGGTCTCAATGTGATAAAAACATTCTTGGTGTTGGGATATTTAGTTATAAAGATTTGCCTGATAGCTGAACTTAATTTGTTCTTGCAATAATAGAAGTATACTCAAGAGATTGGATTTGAACCTATGAAAACCGTGAAGGGGGAGACACATTGGGTGACGGATGAAAACGTTTGTACAGAGATATTGCGGCGCGAAGGCACACTTTCTAAAGAGGGACAAGACAACAAAAGAGATGAAAACGAGTAACTCATGAAACTACCCTAACAAAGATTTGAATTAGACATTGAAGGGTATTCCACTATCGGGAGGCTTTTTTGTAGGTTTAGGACACAAAAAGAGGAGAAGTTTTTGAAGTACTCGCAAATAGTCTTGAACTTATATTTGGTTAACCCGACGTTAATTGAACACACCACATGAGAACAAGAACATTATAGAAAACATACTTCAAAGCAAAATCAATTGGTCCTTCGTGTTGACATGACATAATTCATACAACGATGTGATGGTTGCCAGAGATATGCTCATATACAAAGGCTACTAGCATTCGAACTCTAGTCAATTACAAGCCTCTTCCCCCATTCACTCAATGGAGAGTCGTCATCCTAGGTCCTTTCGCTCGATCAACATTAGAAAATAAATATGCCCTGGTCACTATGAATTACTTCCCAAAATGGGTTGAGTTTAATAACGGTACACATCACAACTAAAGAAAGCGATCGAGTCTTCAAGAACAATGTCATTTGCATATTCGGGGTGTTAAGAATCATGGCCACGAAGATCAGTAGTCAATTCATAGGGCGAAAGTTTATAGGTTTCAAAAAGAAATGAGGATAAACAACATGAAAGTAGTAATTGCTCATCCACAAGAAAGCAACTAAACACAAATAACAAATAGAACTATATTGGACAACCTCAAAAAGAGGTGCTAGGAAGCCAAGGGGAGATCTATGGTCATACTAAACAACACCACGAATGCAATTGAAGAAACTCTGTAAAGTTTAACATATGGCACAAAAGCAGTCATATCAAAATGGTATATTACTGCAAAAAGATAACACAACATATTATTCTAATCTTAATGTGAAGGTGCCATCTCTAGATACAAACATGCAATCAGGATCATCCAGTAGGTTACCTGGCTAGGGAAAGCATTACAAAATAGAATGAAAAGGGTAATTATTACATTTTGTTAATAAAATCCAATCTAAATTAAGTGAATCCATAAACATATTTATGAATTTACCAACTAAGAAAAAGTGCGAATAATGAGTGCAAACAAGAACCTGAATGATAAATTGGTGCGTAATTTCGGCAAGTGTACCAGAGTCGCACAAGTGATATAGATTTGGTAAGTTCCGAGTATATCATCTCCACGGGGAACAATGACGGTATAGAGTTAGACTAAGTTGTAGTTATTTAACTAGACGGGAAAAGTAAATAGTGATAAGGTGTTGTGTTGGTGGAACGAGAAAATAAATTGCATAAAGTAAATGACAGAGAATTAAAGCAAAGATTAAGCATATGTGATAGACGTGATCGAGATGCAATTGACTTATTATGGGACAATGCTCTAATTAACTGTTAATTTCTAGTTGACTTCTTTTCTATTACCCAAGCCCGCTCAAGTACTCGAGTGCCCACTGAAAGACTCACTCGAGACTCAGCATGAATACGCTATCACCGGGTTTTACCTAAGTGTAGTTTGCTCCCCTAGGCATGCGACTGCAAGGGGGTCACATACATGTTGGCAAAACGACCGGCTATAGTGAAGGCATTGGATGCCCAAAAGCATGTGACTGCAAAAAGGTCATCCCACCAAGTGGTTCGATCCATGCGAGCAACCCTATAGTAAAGGCGAAGCCCACACTGTGATCAAAGTCGTGGGTGATCAATCCATAACTAGCTATTGCGCCCAACAAACCACCACAACAGAAAAGATAAATACGTAATTAGACAAGAACACATTAATTAAAACACTAATCCCAAGTCAACTACATCCCTACCACAAGGGATTAGTTACGCATAATCGTATGAACTACAACAATGTATAAATAAGAGAATACCGTATTGATATAGAAAAACATAAATTCAATTGAACAATTGCAATGAGTTTACAATGCCCATCAAAGAGTACAAATTGAAAGAACAGTAAAGTAAAACCCTAAACTAATGTGGGTTGGAAATCGATGAACGAAGACAATTCTTGTTCTTGATGTGCCTAAGATCACACACTAGATACTAACAAAAACTCAAACTAAAATTTAATGGTGTTAGGAGGTTGATGTTCACGAATGGAGGCTCTGGAATATGGTGAAAATCTCTGGAGAATGGAGGAAATAGGGGTGGAGGCTAGGCAAAACAGAACTTGCAAACCCTAACCCCAACTTTCCTATTTATAAAAAACATGTCTTTGGCGTACCGGCGTCACACTATTGTTGCCCTAGTTGACTCATCGTTGACATCTTGGGCACCGCGGCAAAATTGCTCCCACGCTGCGGCATAATTGTCTTTTGCTCCCCTTCATACTCGAACGTTGAGATAATGATCTGAAAATCTCCAAAACACTTAAACAAAGTTTTTAAGGCACAAATTAGATCAAATTATCATAAAATGAGTAAAAACACGCCAAAGTCAAATTCCATGCCGGTTGTGTGCAAAAACGTATTTTCTATGTAAATCATGCACTTTTGAGGTAAAATCCAAACAAAGTACAAGTGAATGAAGCCATGCATAGCTCTATTTAGGGTCGGATAACACGTACAAATACGAGTTATCAAACCCTCCAAACTTAGTTTCGAGCATGTCCTCATGCAAAGGAGAAGAAAAAGAAAACAAAAACGAAACCTAAATTATGGTATGCTACACTACATGCAACTATTCTATATGAAATCCTAATTAGGCATGCAACAATCGGATACTCTACAAGCATGGTTTGATATACGAGCTTTCTCAATTTTCTCTCATAGATGCAATGATTGACAAGCAACTCAAGATCAATTCAAACATGTTACACAAACTAGAGATTATAGCATTGGTTCACCGTGTGTGTGTGTTCTTATAAATCCGGGCATTCTTAATTCATTCAAACAATGTGTCCTAAGACTTACACATGACATGCTCTTCATTCTATAGGTTGAGATTGATTTCACTACTCCACTAATCTAGGAGTCCTTGTCTTGTTAGGATCAAAAGGTCTTTAATTGGGTTGTAACGTTAGGCTAGGCTTAAGGTATCGATAATGATTTTTACGAAACTCATTATACCTCAAGTGAACTCAATGTCACCTACACCTCATTTCACACTTCCCAAATTTGATTCCACCTTTGTTGCATCTTTTCAATTTTTCCCCACTCCTTATTCAATGAACCAGAGTTTCTATTTTAGCGGCTCTCTCTCTTTTGTTGAATAAGACTTTCATTCTTTTCTTTGCTCATATTTTCTTTTATTTTCTATTTTTTTCATTCCTTTTTCTTTCTTTTGCTTAGTGTAGCAAAGGTTTCTTGGAGTTCAACAAGGTGTGAGCTTGCATTAGGTGTTTTACAATCATATCATTTACATACACCTCTAGGTTTCTCCTTATTTGGGTGGCGAAGACCTTATTAACCATACATTGGTACGTTGCACCCACATTCTTAAGACCAAAAGACATAATAATATAGCAGAAAATAGAATCACTTTCTATAAATGATGTTTTCTCCTGATCTCCAGGGTACATTATGATATGGTGATAGCCGCTAAAGCCATCTAGAAAATAAAGAAACTTAAAACTAGCAATTGAATCTATAAGCTTTCCTAAGTTTGGTAGAGGGTAGTCATCCTTAGGGAAAGCACGATTGAGATTGGTGAAGTCAACGCACATGCGCCACTTACCTGAAGCTTTCGGGACCATGACTACGATAGTGAGCCAATCCATGTACTTGATCTCACGAATGAAACCGGACTTTAGAAGCTTCTGAACCTCTTCCACAATAAAAACCTCTTTCTCCCTTGAGTAGCTCCTTCTTCCCTGCTTGACAGGGATGGAACCTGGGATGATATTGAGCTTGTGCTCAGTGACGGAGGGATCGATGCATGGCATGTCTACATGGATCCACACGAAGACGTCTACATTGGCCATGAGTAGCGCAACAAGCTCTTCTTTGATGTGGGAGACATGTTCTTCCCAATCCTTGTAAATTTCTCAGGGTCGGACACATAGAGGATGAGATCCTTTGTTTAGCTATCCGCTTCAAGACGGACCTCTTGAGCTCTAAGGTAAAAGTCTTCGAGTGCCACATTGACTTGGCAAGTGCGGACTCGCTTTGCTTCTTCCTCTGCTTCAATCTTCATGTCTGCTCCTTCCTCATCATTAGTGTCATCTCCGTCAACCCTAATAATGGTCACAATCTTGCTTTTTTACTTAGCAATTTTTTCAGTTGGGGCCTGAGGAGGAGCTTTTAGAGTGAGAGAGTCCGTGGGCTTGATGAAGTACCCATGACGGAGGAGTGGTGGAGCTTTACTGGAGCTGGGGGAGAGATTGACTCTGCCCCCTTGTCGGTCTTCTTCTTTCTAGACACCAAGGAGTGCGTGTCTTGAGAGAGAGAGAGAGAGGTTTTAGCTGGAGTCTTTCTTGTTTCAACAGAAAAGAGTTCTCCTGCAGGCGCATACTTAGTCCTTTTTGCGGGTGAGGGGTTGTTCTCTAGGTCGTTGCCTTTACCCTTTCCTTGTGTCTCATAGCCAACACCTCTTTTGTCAAATTTGCTCACGCGGATGTTGGGCTCTTTGGTTTGGTCACGTAGAGCTAAAGGCACTTCCTTTGGTTTGGTGGTGGGGGATGTAAGGTCCTTCACATTTTTTAGCATCAATGTCTTGATGTCATGTGAAGAGTAGATGTGCTCTACCTTGTTCTTTCCTTGTCCCTGTTTGACAAGGTGCTCCCACACCTTTTAGGGGCTCGCAAGCACTAACGCAATGTCGTACTTGGTTGAGAATTTAACCTTTTGATGGATTCTAGAGGGCACCATTTTGAAATCATCAATCAAGGGACGGCCGGAGATCGCGTTGTGGTCAGACGGGATGTCGATGACCATGAATTTCCAATTTTGCGTATGCTCTTTGGCACCTTCCCAGAGTGTCTGGAAGAGTGAGCATTCCATTTACGCTTGTCACAACGTCATTGAAGCCCATTAAAATACCTTTGAACTCACGAAATGAGCTCTCCTTGAACCCCAACTAGGTGAAGGCATTCTAGTATAGAATATTAACTTGGTTCCCGTTGTCCATGAAGACTCTCTCGACGCGAGTGTTGAGTATGCTTGCGGAGATGACTAGGGGCTCTCTTCTCATTGATTTGGGGGTGAGCTCTGACTCTTGAAAGAATATGGTCTTGGACCAATCTATTTTGCTAGGCTCTGTCTTTGAGAGAGCAGGAACATGTTATGAACGGTTGAGTGCACATATTTTGACTTAAATATGAGAGATGGAGATCTTCTGCTCTTGGATCATGTTATTCACATTCACATTATAGGGGGGGTGTTGTACACCCTATTCACATCTCGGTTCCCTATGTTCCTTCCATCGTGACCTCTTTTGTTGCCAACTTGTCCACCATCATTTGCCTTGAATTGGGCTATACGCCCATTCTTCATCAACCTTTCCACTTTGTTTGCTAAGTCTTTGATACCATATCCATGACACTTGTGGAAGTTGCAGTACTCATGTTGGCGGTTGCCGCACACTCTTCCAGGAGCCACGACATGAGGCACGAATCCTTTGTGGGCAAGCATATAGTCACATACTTTTTGGTAAGAAGTTGTGACAGGGCTACGGTGCACCTCAGAAGAGGTGACCTTAAGGCCTCTTGGTGGTGGCGGGGCAGAGACTACTTCATAGGCCTTGCCCTTGATCTTTTTCCCTTGGAAGCTCTTTTTGGATGAGGACCCAACTTGGTAGTTACCCTCGGAGCCACACATAAGCCAACACGTCTTCAGCACCCACGTGGCTGTATGTGATCATCTCTTCCCACATTTTTGGTAGTGCACTAGAAAAGGCCGCCTGCACAAATGGGTTGGTTATCCTCACTCTAAACGCCACCATGACGGTCTATCCCCTAGTGGAGACGTCACACTCCCTCTCAGCCTTGCAAAAGCGCTTGACGTAGTCATCCAGCGATTGGTTTGGCTGTTTCTTGATGTTGATAATGGAGATTTGGGACCTTTAGATCTTGCCAGAGGTAGAGAACCTTGACAAGAAGAGTTCCTTGAAACACTCCCATGAGGTGATGGAACCGTCAGGGAGCTCTCTGTACCACTGCTAAGCTTAACCCAAAAGGTTGCAAGCGAATATGCGACAACGTGTGGCATCATGCACTGTTTTCCAGGTCATCTTTAGTTCAAAGCGCGTGGCATGCTCGATTTCCTTTGTAAGGCCTTCGTAGGTCATGTCTTGAAAACAAATTCTAGGGATGATGGGGACCGTACGTAGATCTAGGCTCAGGGGGTTATTATCGGTAGGGACCGTCTGTGCAGCTGTGGTGGCGGCACCAGTAGAGATGATTTGGTTAAGCCTTTGTACTTACTCTTGCAAAGTAAGGAAGGCAGGGCTCTCATCTCTCATGACCGCTTGGACGCGAGACTCCAAGGGCCTTCAAACTTGAGATGCAAGGACCTCATTTATTCTTTCCCGCTGGTAGGGGCTTTCCACTGTGTCACGCACAATGGACTTCTGTAGGTCCTAGTGGTGAGTGCAGTGAGCTCGCGTATGAGGGGCCTCAAAGTCTCCGTAGCTTTCCTCTCGCTGTGGATGAGGAGGTCTCTCGTTGTGATGGCGCCCAAGATGGGTTGTGTTCCACTAAGAGGCTTGAGTGTTGCGTCCATCACGAGGGCGGGCGTCGCAATGGAGCTGTGGAACTGGACAACGAGTAGGATGCACCCCCACACATGTTCCCTGGGCCAGAGCCGCATGAGGATGTGGTGGTAGATCCATGGCAGCAGGGGCTGTAGGGACAACATGGGTCGTGGTATTAAGGATGGTGCGTATGACCTCCCTCATTTGTATAGTGAACATTCTCATGACGTTGTCAATGTCTATTGATGTGAGGCAAATATTGATAAATTTAAGGATGTCGAACCACAGGGAAGGAAAAACCAATTGCCAGAAATAGCAACTCAAAAGTAAAGATCAAAGTTTTCAGTAAGGAAATTGATTGCAGAAAGTAAACTTGGAAAATAGTTGAGAATGTATCAATGAGAAAGTAATATAAGAATTCAGGGTTCACCAATTGCATCAAGGTTTAGGGCTACATGCATGAATTAGGGATGTGCAAGCGATTCTACG
>JAYMTH010002306.1:0-12830 GCA_036897465.1 Pelargonium australe
AAGTTTGGGTACTAAATTGGGTATTGGACCAAAGTTTGGGTACTAAAAAAACCTTTATCCCTTGATTCTTTATTGAGATTGTTAGTTCACTCTTTTTCTTTCTACATCTAATTTGATTGGATTTCAATTTTGTGGCTTTGTGGTTTTAGAGCGAGACTATAATTGGTATGTAGTGAAAACTGAAAAGCATGGATCGAGAGGCAAAATCAATACGACATGTGGAGAGAGAATCTGAAGTGGATGTGCTCTACTGGGTACATCATGAAACATGTAGTAAAATATAAACAAATTGAAAGACAAAGGATCGAACCAAGTTAAAATTCAAAACAGGAGCCCATCCAAAAAAAGTCTAAAACCATTTAACTATGTTGAATTATAATATATGTTTCCAGTAGCAAAATATTTTTCCACCATCCAAAAGCACATATTCAAGAAGGAAAATTAGGTGGCTACCATTTTAATATATCGAGTACTAGGTCATCGTCCAAAACCGCTAAACATACCCAGTAGTATATAGCAATTAACAATATTCACATCTTGGATGGCATATATCATTACAGTACAAGAGCATTTAAACGTCAGAAACTCCATCCGCAACCCTATTTACAAATGGAGCTCATCGGATTGGATTACTGAATCTCCCGCTACATCCCCTTCATCGGTAGGTGCAAGCCGCATCCTTTTCACGGCTTGTTCTTCTTGCAGTTCCGACACGTTACTCCTTTTTCCAGATTGTTGTACATGTAATTCACCATCCTCATCACCATCATCATTCCTGTTCTCTGGTTTAGAATTTTGTTCATCCAACTTACTATCTACCAGATTAGGGTGCTGAGGTGATGATACGGGAATAATTTCATTTTCGGGGAGGTGATCTCCATTTTCATGGTTATTGACAATCTTGTCATTGTCTTGAGAATCTCCAACGGTTGAAGTTTCCGCCATCTTGTTAGAATCAGGGTCTTCATGGAGGGTATTGTCAAGGTCTTGAGAACATTCAATGGCACCTTCGATAGTTGAAGTGTTTGCCATCTCGCTAGCAGGGTCTTTGAACGGAACATGATCTCCACCCTCAGCATGAATCTCGTCAAGGTCTTGAGAGCCTTCAACAGCATTGACAGGGCTACCAGTTACATCTCCATCACTGGCACGAGTCTTGTCAAGATCTAGAGAACCTTCAACAGCATTGACAAGGCTACCGGTTACATCTCCATCACTGGCACAAGTTTTGTCAAGATCTAGAGAACCTTCAACAGCATTGACAAGGCTACCGGTTACATCTCCATCATTGGCATGAATCTTGTCAAGGTCTTGAAAACCTTCAACAACGTTGGCAGTGCTACCACTTACATCCTCGGTGTTTTCCATTGACGGAGATTTTCGCCTATCCTTCTCCTCTTCCTGACATAGATCCACATCTTTCCCGATTGGGCGATTCTCAATGATGCCAATATCATCATCAAGACCACAAACTGATGTTTTCGGGGATGAGTTAACATCCTCATGTTTTGCCTGTGTTGAAGTGAAAGGCTCCCAGGCAGTGTTAGATGTGAATCCCCTCGGTGACTGCAAAATGGAACAATCTTGAGATGCAAGTCTCCCCATTTGTCCAAATGCAGCTTCTTCTGAAGGCAAAAGTACCAAATCCTCGTCCGTATCTGCGTCTTCCTGCTATTAAGCCGGAAATGATTAGTTGTGGCATATTTTATAATCTGAACGAACCCAAGGGATTGCCAAAATAAACTTAAGCCTAGTTAGATAATTTTCACAGGATATCAAAACGAAGGATTTTCTGAAATTGAGTTTTACCAACTTCTTAAAAACACAAAAAGCACAAACATTTTGATAAGAGAGTAAGTAATACCTCTACTGACGACATACCGCCCTTCAGATGGTAAAAAGATGATCCCTGGAAAGATTGATACTGCCCAAGTAATGACCCTGCTACAGCTCCTGACTCGAAAAGATCTCTAAGTACCAGGCCCGAATCATTAACACACTGAGAAGTGCTCATAGAGGATGTTGATAAGAGAGTAATTTCAATTCCCTCGCCAGCCTGGGAACTTAAAAAATTCCCATGACTAGATACTACAGGATTGCATCTCTCAGAAAGAAATTCCACACATGTTTCCTTCCCGTTATTTTCTGGAAATCTAGAGGGAAGGTTCTCATCACTACATGCAGACGAAGAGGTTTCACGAGAACGATTCATAAGCAGATCAAATATCAATTTTTGGATAAGAGCGCGCTTGAGAGAAGCCTCAACAGGTGGAAACCAATCCATATTAAGCTGAAAAATAATAAGTTATCATGAATCCATATTGCCGAGCATTTAAACAGTAAATAAAACAATACAAGGATAAAGAATGGCATTAGACTGTTACACTATCATAGAATAAACTACAAAACTGAAACAACTTAAAAAGAGAAGTAAAGGTGCCCTGCCAGCAAGGTAAAATATAAATACTCCAATTTTCATCATTGAAACTGCAAAGTGTAGTTTGATCCAGTCTATCTTCATAGCAATAAATTGATGTTAAATTTTTTATATGACTTTGAAAAGTAACTTTAGGACATCCCCAAAGAGAGGTGTGAAAAACTAGTGTTCCTACAAGGCATCATTTACTGCATAACCACAGAGATATTAACGCTGTTTTCTACAGATAATCTAGGTTAAGAGGAGGTGCGCCGTGCACACTTTTGGGACAAACAGAGAGAGTAGTTTATGTTTCTCTTCACTACCTTATAGCTAGGGACTATGGTGCTTTGGACAGTAGTTTCTCCAGATCGACATGTTGAAACTGCATGTCAGTGGCAGAACAGATACTTGGCAGTTGCAGTATATCGGATAGTTGGACCCATCATCCCCATCACATTATGTGGTCTTACAACCAGTGAATAACAAGAGTATTGAAAGGTGTATTACAGGCGTATGGTTGAAATTTTGATTCCTGGGACCTTATGTTCTTAGGTCCAGGCACATGAACACAAATCACTGTATACTAAGGCATTCTCTTTATATCTCCAGCAAATATTTACTTCAGTAGTAAATGAAAAGTTTGTACTCAAAAAAGGAAGAAAATAGATGGCAAGAATAGTACCACTATCCACTAAGTTGATGAACACAAACCATTCACTTTGCTACAATTTATTTCAGTAACTAAACATCCAAAACATTGTTACAAAAGATACCATTATCTTTTCACTAGATGTCTGTAGAGCTAAGTTTAGTGGTATTGAGCTACGTGTTCCAACTTCAATATCCTTACTATCTTTAGCCTTTGAAATTTAGCTTAGAGAAAGAAAAAAAAAAAAAAACTGTGAAAAAAGAAGTGAGCAGATGACTTACAAAGGCAGAGAACTTGTTAATCTTGAATGGATTGAAACTAACAGGGGCTTCTGCCAAAAAAAGCTCCAGATAGTGAAGCAAGAACAATCCACAATCAAAAGAGTTCTCCTGCTGCGGAAGCTGACATGAAATGCTAACACTTGTCAAAATGGATAGAGAAATCAACGTTAAAAGTAATCAACTGCTACACAAAATAAAACCAGATACACAATGCCTAATTATTAGATAGTACCTGTTCACTTTTAACATTTCTACGAATAAAGAGCAATAGTTTTTAGAGGTCACTATCACCATTCCCCCACTCTTAATGCTAAATTAGGTAACCATTTAAAAACATTAAATATAATAAGCCAAGACTAGAGGCAGTACCTCAAGTTCAACAAACCGCAAATTTAAGAATTTCGAACAGATCTGTTCAGACGTCTCCATTTGCCTCTCTTTCCACTCTTCCCACAAATAACTACCATTTCAAGGTGAAAGTGATTGGTCAATTACTATTCAAATCAGCCTTCACAATTAAACGAGTAGAAATGGAAAAAATAAAAGTCGAAGCACATATATATGAGTAGGTTCACAACAAACACTGCCACACAGAAACACCATGAAATCTGCATATAGCCCAAATAAGAGAAGAATTATAAGATATACCATTACTTCAAGGTTCTATTTATTCTTTAAAAAAATTATCCTTTAGAAAACATGTTGCAGTAAAATGGCTTATTTCCCGGTGTTTGGTCTAAGATTTTTTTTATTTCATTTATGATTGAATGCGATAAGGAACTTCTCCATTGATTAGGTTCTCTTGATGTTATAAAGGACACACAAGGCAGAACATTATGCGAGGAAGTTAGGTTTTATAAAACAGAGTTCAAATTTCAATGTAAGATTCATCAATAAAATAATTGGCATGCAAGCTTTACAATACTTTGGCCTTTCTATTGTCTCAGTGATTCAAAAATATAAAAGTCCATGTTATGAAGTTTTAATTCAGATCATTTAGCAAAACATTTTAATAACATTCAAAATTAACTACAAGGATGCACAAGTGCATGTAAAATTAGAAAGCACAATTCTCATATTTATTCTTCTTTAAAATTATGAACAGTATTTTGCTTCAATGGGTAAAAAGAAAACGATCATAGACTAATTACATATAATATGCAAGTTTAACGACCTTTGCATGCAAACATCACATGTCCAATTCTCAGACACTTTAGCTCCACATACATACAAAGAAACGAAAAGGGATAATTACTATAATAGTGTGACAGAAACAAGCAAGTGGTTGCACATAGAACATGGTCAATGCATATGTATATCTGAGAATAGATTCATGCAACTTCATATGCTAAAGGGTACCTTTGAACAAGATTTTTAAGACCAGAGTGGCTTCCTTTGATAGAATCCATATGCAATATACACGGTACTCTATGCAACTGATCTAAGTCATCATCTGAAAGCCACAAATGAAGGGAAGTCGCAAAAAGGATACTAATTAAAGTCTAAAAAGAATCTCTCTCTAAAAAAAATACAGTCTAAACAGAACTTACCTTGGAATGTAGCCACTTCTCCAGGATGGCATATGACTATTAAACTCCAGTGAAGACTGTTATTAAATTAAATATACATTTCATTTAGTGCTCAAATTAAAATATACAACCACAAAAGCAAAAAATGATATGTCATCTAGTTCCTTACTTGAAATTTACTGGAATGAAGATGTAATCCTTTTTAAATAACTCCACTTTCCTTGTCCACTTTCTAACACGTAGGAAAGCAGCCCTGCCATCGGAAGCACTGGAGGGATCTTTGTCTAGATCAGCCATTTTCCGAAAGAAAAAACTATTAAAAAAATGAAACCTATGTCTCTCTTCAGATTGAATTTGATTTTTTAAATACCTGCCAAACAATTCACATTAGTTTAAGAATAAGCTAACGGATTAAAAGTATTCGCATATTATGTAAACAGAATGGGAATATAGTTATGTATTCCACTGAGTTCTAGGTATAAGGCTATAAGCTAAAGCTATGAAATATACAAATCTAAACTGGATTCTAGGAAAATACTGACTCCAATAGAAAATAGCAATATCAAGAGTTCATGAAATCTAACTATAACCTATGTTGATACCAAATGATAAGTCCAGAATAATTTTCATATTCGAAAAAGAGGAAACCAATAAGCCAAAATAACAAACCATAAACTTTATGCAAATGAACTTACTTGATGTAAAAGTCAATGATTGTGTCATTGATGAATATCTCTGGTTGCAAAAGGTCGACATCTCTCTTACTAATGGACACTGGATCTATATCTCCTTTAGGGTAGACAATTTCTTCAAAAGGCTCGTCAAAGCTGTGAAATCTCACATCATTTGGTGTACATAAATATGTAGTCAACCATACAACAACCATTAAAGGTTATTATTCTACATCAAATTTGAAGGCTATGCTAATTTTAAAGAAGCTATCTATTCAAACAGATTTTGACAATGCCCTAATCTAAAAGTATCTCATTCTTATATTAAAAATCGATACAAAAGATTGCACAAGCATTTATGAAGACTTGAGCAACTTGTTACAAAGTCGTCTTGAATCCAAACCAATAACAATGAATAAAATCTACAAATATTAATTGGTACAGCAGCTTTAAGCAGATTGGAGAGTCCCCCTAAATTTAACATCCAAAATTATTACAGAAAATTATAGTATGGAAGTCAAGAAAGCCTTTTGGTCCAGGGATGAGAATGTAGTTGTTGTGATCTCTACTAATCTTATCTGTGTGTTCTACTTATTACACTATATCCTGTTACCTCTTCAACTGTAAAATCAAATACAGTTCCAACTTCCAACTATTGTAGGCACTTTCTATGAACCACCAATTCAGACACGGTCACGGGACACGATACAGAAACATGATTTATCATTTTCTAAAAAGCACAAAACGATAAATCGAGACAGGTAGAAGTTGGTAACTATAAAGATATTTTATAAATAATATTTTTTAATTGAGATATAGATTTTATATGTAACAACAAAAATCTAAAATTAAAATCCAAGTTGTATTCATTACAAACAAAAACCAATAAATGTTACAACTCCATTTTCAATATGCCAAGTCATGACAAGCCATTAGCAACACAAGTCCAAATTAAGCATGCAAACTAAGTCATTATTATACTTTTGTATTTTAAATAATAAAATAGGACTTGCGTCTGTGTCTAACACACAAAGCTGACATAATTCTCCACCAAAGCTTCATCCACTTTTCAAAAAGCAGGAAATTACTGGAAAAATACTCTTCCAGGGTTTCATTATTTAGGATTTTAATGTGGAAGAAATCGACATCAAGGGCTTAAAATTAACAGACTGGGAGGGTCTAAAGCAATAGTAGGTCCTCTATTGTATAACGTATAGTTCACATCAATTTAAAAATGACTTATTTCTGGTTTTAAATAAAGTTACCAAATGGATAACGCAGTTTCAAAACACAGATATGATTATTTCTAGGGGTTCTTCTAGTTGTTGTTGCAAGCAAAGTGGTTTTTTGCTGCAAGTCTAAACCAGTATGACTAAAACATATAAATTACAAACTGATTAAGTTGTTCTATTCCCAATACTCCACTGCCAATTCAAAACAGCACCAAACCTTTCTTCAACAAACCGTAACAAAAAAAAAAACAAAATCATGATGTCAGTATTCAGTGGTTTAACATGTTATCTTTACAATTTCTTCAAAGGGACCCTACAGCCACTCCTTGTCTTACATCATATATAAGATAAATCCAACAAAGCAAAGATAGAATGAAATATATAAGCATGTACACTTATAGACAAAAAAAAAATTGAAATAGCTGAAACTAAACTATATAACAATCCATCCTCAAAGCATCAATAGTTACACTCTACACATGGGAAGAGTTTCCTGTCACTCACCTAGGAAAATAGCACCTCCCTGGTACGGCATCTTCATCCATGTCTTCCCTATAAAGGTTAAAGAGATTATGTGTTATATATTTATGGATAAAAAACGGACAACCAAAAAGAAGCTGAATGCATATAAACATCAAATAAAAGAAAAGCTGCTACGCAGCTAATCCCAACATCAAGTTTGGATTAAGTTCTATGGAACTTATAGAACCAACTTATAGAAAACCCTCCCATAGAAAATTAAATACATTATCGCCTTTAATTCTAATTGAATTTTTTTATGCTTCACTTCGACAAACAAATGATGAAAAATAATCATGCTCTTGACACTTCTGAGGAACATCTTACATAAAGAATGGCGCAACAATTATCATACTACCCTAAGTTTCTACCAAAATAATTAACTTCGATTTTTTATCATAATCTACTGAATTCTAAAATCATAAAAAAATAATAATAATAGATTCAGAAACTTGGTGATCGAAGATGATAGTATATACTAATGAGATTTTGCATCGGAATCTTGCCAATGATACTTTCTCAAAACGACTGACACAATACTAGTGCATATTTTATTTATGCTTCCCAACGTCTACTAATCTTCATATGATCTAACAAATAATTGATAGTAAATTTACATTTTTATTCTTATTTTTTAGGGAAAATTTGGGGCATGACGAGCATTATTCTGAAAATAAACACATCGAGAAATCCTTATTGTTACTTCCAATTTCCATAAAATTCTCCACAAGGTTAATCAAACAAAATGTATGAGATGTCAGAAGCTCTCTACTAGAAACAGCAATAGGGAAATAACTGCATAACATTGATATGAATCGACGCCTGAATGTTAATTGTCCAGGTATTTCAAGTTAGAATTATGACCATATCATTCATTTCAAGACAAGGAATCAAAGGTCCTTAGCATATGTCAAACAACCATTAGGAGCAAATGCAAAAGAACTAAAACTCATTTTCATATGCCTTGTAGTTATAACCATTCCCACATGTATAGAAATAACATCTAGGATACAGAGAATTGCAATACTAACTCCCAACATCTAAGGTGCGTGAACATAAAAGGCATGCACTTAACAACAGTAAACAAGAAATCCACTAATCAACAAAGATAAAGGAAAGCAACATCGTATAAAGAGACATGCATAAAGCAGCAAGAAACTCACTCCGCCACAACATCCCAAATAGCTAAGTATTTGTCATTCAAAGATGTAATTTGTTCTTGTTTCCGAGCCCAGTTGGGATGAACAACACTGATCTTCAACTCCTCAATGCCTGGATGAAGTTTAGGTAGGTGTATAAAACTTCAGCAAAAAAGAGCCACCCAGAACATAACAGAATAAGCTCACAAGCAATTGTAAAAGCATAATAACAGTAGACAATCCTAATTATGTGTAAGAAATATGTTTCGCTCATGATAGATGTCCTATCAAATTCAGGATTACCAATCAACGCAATATGAGTACAATATTGTATACAAAGTCATTAATTAATAATATCCAATGAACTTTTCAATTTTTTATTATTTTCATTTGTTTTATATGCAACACAAAACCTATCACCTAGGCAAACCCAACCAAACTTTTCACCGAAATTGAGACCCATGGAACACAACATTTTGAGATCCCTAGCACAAATGAAATGTGCCTCATCTGTTATCCTTGCTAGACAGCTTGGCATATCAAAGATGCAGAGGTAAAAGTTCTAAGGATAAACTGCCCAAGGGTTAATTATATCAGAATTTAAATAATAAATAATCAGCTATAATTTGAATAACACAGTATGTTTATCAATACAATAAAATATTGGTACAAATCAACACTAAGACAAAAGCTCCCTAAAGAAAAATTTTACATAAAAAATTCAACAAACCAGACGCACACCAAAACCAACAATAAAATTTAGGGCTCTGACCTGAAGTGACATTTGCACAATCAGTTTGAACTGCATCCTTTGATACAACGTGAAGTTTCATCAAAACTGTGTCAACCTGAATGTTAACCACATAATATCCACAAATCTTTAATGGAATGCAATCATAAACATCAGTATACAACCAATTATCTGAGACATTTTTGGCACTCACCCCTTGAATCCACTGACATTCAATATGTACGATGTCGTCAATTCCCCACTCTAAGTCAAAAGTTCCATGGTTTCCTAGTCCCGTGGCTTTGATGTAACTATCAGAAAAGGTTAGCAGCGATTCTGTGCAATAGTTATCCCGATATGAAACATAATCAGGTTGGAGCAAGACTGTTATATTTCTCTGATTCTGAGAATTGCAAAAAGAGATAGAGACGGTGAGAGCAATGTAAATCAGATAAGAAGCTGCTAAAGACAATCTAGGTGATAAGCTCCAATCTCATACATGGATGTTTCTAGTCCACAAACTCTCTCTTCCGGCTAACATGGTTATTATAGTTATTATGCTTTAAAATATTCCCCAATTCACTAACATGGTTATTATGCTCAAAAGAATAAGTAATTACCATTTCCAAACCGCCAGAGCAATGATCTGATGCCCAGCCATTCAGAGAAACTGAAAGTATGCAGCAAAGCAAATTAAGAACTACAAATGGTCAGGGCACACAACTTATATGTCCAAGAAAATCACATGTGTATTAAGCAAGTATTGGTAATCTCGTTGATGAGAAAATATACCACCATCTTCCGCACTATCAGAAGGGCTTGACGTAGTTCTCTCACTTATGCATTCATCAGCATTTGGCAACATGTGAACTGTCTCAACCTGCACAAACGAGTAATAAAATAAACATAAAACTAATTTTCTAATCTACAATAATTTAGTACAAATTATGAAGTTACTGTACCCTGGACGGAGAGTCTGAAATTGAACTTAATAGGTTTTTCCTTGGTGAAGGTGGCTCAAGGCTTGAAACTCTTGCCTCCAGTTCAGTTAAGATACTCCTAGATTCATGATTATCTAATTTATCATAAGGCTGTTGTTCGCGATTAATAGAATTGGATTGTGGAGCAGCGTCCAGCCCAGAATTTCCTAGACTGATAGCAAAGTCATCTCCAGTTGTACACAGAGAGCTAGTTGAAATGCCATTGTCAGGATGTTTATCACAGTTGATTGCATCTATGTGGACACAGGGTGTGTTTACAACTACCTCTCTCACAATACTGGTTTCCTGGGCAGCTGGAAAAAGTTTTCAAAGGAAAAAAAAAATTAATAAGCAGAAGCATGACAATGATAACGAGTCCATTATCAGATGTAATGATTTAACAGTAGAGTAATTATAAAACACAAATTATCAATTACCAACCAGAATAGCATGCAAAAGATTCACCTTCATTATACATGCATAAATAAAAGTGAAAACAATCATTCGTGGCATGAAAGGTTTAACATCTCAACCATGATTAATAAATAGCATACAACAATCTCATCTCTTATGATGACAGAAGTTGGCCAGTCTCTTCCTCCTGCATTTTTAGAATGACTATCATACTATAAAAAAAAGCAAGCTTAATATTTTCCAAAACAGCAAAACCATACAGCACTGGAATGAAGTGACATTCAGTGTTTAAAAAGGCGCGAGGCGCATTTGAGGCGATAGGGTCCTTTAAATCTGAGGCGCGAGGCGCACAGTGAGGCGCGGGCTTCTTTTAAGTGAGGCACACTTTTAAAATTTATTAAATAAATTAAAAACTAAAACATTAAATTCACCAAAATATATTTATAATATTAAAAGTTCATAACATAGATAAGTGAGATAAATTTAAAAGCCTAAAAACCATCAGCATCATCTAAGTTGTTATCTTCATCATTAATACCATCAATAGATTTGTATTGTTTTAGAGAGGTTTCATTTATCTCTTCAAATAAAAACTTGCTAGACACCTTTATATAGGTGTAGTAACACTAAACATTTTGATTTTAGGAAGGCACAAATGACTTTTCGGCTTTCAAATTTTCAATAATGTGTTGTAAAATGGACATTTTGAAATCTGAAATACCATTTTATTAAATGGACTACTTGAATACATTATAATTTGAAATTTGAAATCAGATTTGGTCAAGAAACACTGATATAATGTTATATATTTAGTGAGGCGCGCCTCTGCTGCGCCTAACTTAAGTCGCCTAGCCTCAGCCATTTTAAGGCCCCAAAGTGCACCTCGCGCCTCAGTGGGCTTTTTTAAACACTGGTGACATTTACACCTTACGATAACGTATCTTCAAACCATTAATTTGAAATTTTGACGAAACTGATGAAATAAAATGCTTAGCCAATCACACAAGTCAATGATATCTGTTTGCCGTGCATTCATATATTCTTTGCTATAGTGGCAGATCCAGAACCGAGGGTCGGGGTATCATATAATTAACATGATTTATTATACAAAAAAAAAGAAGTCCAGTTACCATGTTCTAAAATATTAAAAGTATATGCACATCCAACCTTATTTCTGTCTTTTATGAATTGTTCTAATTTAGGGTGGTAAAATTAATACACACTACCAAAGCTACAGAAAATTCTCTTCTCATAGAGATCTACCTAAAAGCCGCCCAACTCACCCACCCAACCATTCCCTATGGAGCTTGACAGTCACTACTGCTCTCAGCCAATAACACCTTCTGGATGAAGATTTATTGTCCAATTGTTACTGTCCAGAGGTGTCAAAACTATGGACTATACCATAATTATATACCTAAGTGCAGCATGGCCAATGAGCGGGAACATAAATTGAATTCACATTTCAAATTTCATATACCCAACTAATATAACAGAGCTCAAGGGATCCCTAATTTACAGAATTCAATGTTTTCACGGTTCCACTAAGGTCTGAAACAACACGTTTTGCTCAATTCATATTCACAAATTACTCAAAAAATATATTAAGACGACAAAAATTCAGAAACTAAACAGTATCCACTAACGTTTCCGACAAAGCAAAGTAGCCAAAAACATGGAGAAAAAGAGTGTTCTAGGGTTTTACATTTGTCACCTAAGACTACAAAAATGAGTTCAATTTATCATCATACAGATCACGAGCAGCCAAAAACATGGAGAAAAAGAGTGTTCCAGGCACAGAAACTCACCGCAACCGAGAACTTCATGCTTCCGAATCGCATTATCTTCCGAATCAAGATTTTTGAATTTCTTCAGGAAATTCGCAGCTGCCACATCGGGAAGCTTATCTTCTTCGGTGAATTCGAACATATCGATCGAGGATCGAGTGGCGGAACTCGATCGAATCGGTGGAGACTCGGCGAGCGAGGATCGACGCGGGAGCTGGAAATGCGTGCCCTAATTCTGTGCGGGGATGATCCCTATTACAGGAGAGGGAACACCAAATTAAATAATTTACAGATAGAGATTAGAGTCAAAAATCACACGCTTAAGGCGAGCGTGTAGACACGATCTGTGATGTAATGCATCGGACGGCTGGTTAAGTGTACACGTTGGGTTCGAAAGCGAGACGCTGAGCTCACCATTTATGAGCGCGTCGTGATATTTAAAAAAAAAAAAAAATAAATAAAAAATAAAACAGAGGTTCA